>JAJHUQ010000036.1:765000-840000 GCA_035773235.1 Eospalax fontanierii | reverse complement strand
AACCCAAAAACTAAGCATTACCCGAACCCTAAACCAAACCCTAATCCTAACCCTAACCCTCACCCTAACTCAAACCCTAACCCTAATCCTAACCCTAACCCTAACCCAAAAACTAACCCTAACCCTAACACTAACCTTAAAAAAAACAAAAACCCTAACCATAACCCTAAAACCTAACCCTAAACCTAACCCTAACCCTAACCCTCACGCTAACCCTAACCCTAACCCTAACCCTAACCCTAACTCAAACACTAAACCTAACCCTAAACCTAAGAACATTCATAATCCTAACCTATCCCTAACCCTATACCTAAACCTAACCCAAACCCTAAACGTAATCCTAACCCTAAAACCTAACCCTAAACATAACCCTAACCCAAACCCTAACCCTAACCCTAACCCAAATCTTAACCCTAACCCTAACACTAACACTAACACTAACCCTAACACTAACCCTAACCCAAACCCTAACCCTAAAACTAACCCTAACCCTAATACTAACCCTAACCCAAACCCAAAAACTAAGCCTAACCAGAACCCTAAACCATAATCCTAACCTAACCCTAACCCTATCCCTCAACCTAACGCAAACCCTAAACGTAATCCTCACCATAAAACCTAACCATAAACATAACCATAACCCAATTCTAACCCTAACCCTAAGGCAAACCCTAACCCTAACTCTAACCCTAACCCAAAACCTAAACCTATCCATAACCCAAACCCTAACCCAAACACTAACAATAACCCTAACCCTAACCCTATTCCTAACCATAACCCTAACACAATCCCTGACCCTAACCCTAACCCTAACATTAAACCTAAACCTAACCCTAACCCAAACCCAAACCCTAACCCTATCCCTAACGCAAACGCACACCCTAAAACTAACCCTAACCCAAACCCTAACCGTAACCCTAACCCAATCCCAAACCGTAAACCTAACCCTAACCCTAACATAATCCCAAACCCTAAATCTAACCCTAAACCTAATCCAAACCCTAAACCTAACGCTAATCCTAACCCTTACCCTAACCCAAAACTAACCCTATTCCTTACCCTAACCCTAACCCTAACCTTAACCCAAACCATAACCCTAACCCTAACCGTAAAGTTAACCCTATCCCTAACCCTAACACTAAACCTAACCCAAACCCAAACCCTAAACTTAACCCTAATCATAACCCTAACCCTAACCCTAACCCTAACCCAAACCCTAAACTTAACACTAACCCTAACCATAACACTAACAAAAATCAAAACCTAAACCCAATCCTAACCCAAACCCTAACCTTAACCCTAACCCTAACCTTAATCCAAACCCTAACCCAAACCCTAACCCTAACCCAAACCCTAACCCTAACCCAAACACTAAAACTAAACCTAACCCTAAGGGTAATTCTGAACCTAACACTAACCCAAAAACTAACCCTAACCCTAACCCTAACCCTAACCCAAACCCTAACTCAAACCCTAACCCTAACCGAAACCCTAACCCAAACACTAACCATAACCCTAATCCTAAACCTAACCCTAACCCTAACCGAAAAAGTAAACCTAACACTAACCCTAACCCTAACCCAAACCCTAAGCCTAACCCAAATCCTAATCCTAACTCTAACCCTAATCCTAAACCTAACAATAACCAAAAACCAAACCCTAACCCTAACCCTAACCCTAACCTAAAACCTAAACCTAACCCTACCCCAAACCCTAACCCTAACCCTAACCCTAACATAAACCCTAACTCAAACCCTAACCCTAACCCTAACCCAAAACCTAAGCCTATCCCAAATTCTAATCCTAACCCTAACCCTAATCCAAAACCTAACACTAACCCTAAACCAAACCCTAACCCTAACCCTAACCCTAACCCAAACCCTAACCATAACCATAACCCAAAAACTAACCCTAACCCTAACCCAAAGCATAACACTAACCCTAACCCTAACCCAAACCCTAACCCTAATGGTAATTCTAATCCTAACCCTAATGCTAACCCTAACTCAAATCCTAACCCTAACCCAAACCCTAACCCTAACACTAACCCTAACCCTGATCCTAAACCTAACCCTAACCCAAACGCTAACCCTAACCATAACCCAAACCAAAACCCTAACACGAACCCTAATCCTAACCCGAACCGCAACCTTAACCATAATGCTAACCCAAACCTTAAACCTAACCTAATCCTAAACCTTACGCTAACCCTAATCCTAACCATAAACCTAACCCTAATCCAAACCCAATCCCTAATCCTAACCCTAACCCTAAACCAAACCCTAAACCTAACCCTAACCCTAACACTAACCCTAACTCAAACCCTAACCCTAACCCTAACTCTAACCCTAAACCTAACAGTAAACCTAACCCGAAGCCTTTTTCTAACTCTAACCCTAACCCAAAAATAACCCTAACTCTAACCCAAACCCAAACACTAGCCCTAACCCTAACCCTAACCCAAAACCTAACCCTAACCCTATTCCTAAACCTTACCCTAAACGTAACCTTAACCCAAACCCTAATGCAAACCCTAACCCTAAACCTAACCCTAAACCAAACACTAACACAAACCCTAACCCTAACCCAAATCCTAACCCTAACACTAACCCTAACCCTAATCCTAAACCTAACCCTAACCCTAACCCAAAAGGAAACCTAAACCTACCCCTAACCCTAACACAAACCCTAACCCTAACCCAAACCCTAACCCTAAACCTAACCCTAACTCTAATCCTAACCCTTACCCTAACCCAAAAACTAACCCTAACCCTAACCCAAACCCAAACCCTAGCCCTAACCCAAATTCTAATCCTAACCCTAACCCTAACCCAAAACCCAACGCTAATCCTATTACTAATCCTTACCCTAACCGTAACCTTAACCCAAACCCTAACCCAAACCTAACCCTAAACCTAACCCTAACCCAAACGCTAACCCAAACCCTAACCCTAACCCAAATACTAACCTTAACACTAACCCTAACCCTAATCCTAAACCTAACACTAACCCTAACCCAAAAAGTAAGCCTAAACCTAACCCTAACACAACCCTAAACCTAACCCTAAACCTAAACCTAATCCCTAACCCCTAACAACAAACGTTCACCCAAACCCTAAACTTAAGCCTAACCCAATCACAAAAGCTAAACCTAATCCTAACCCTAATCCAAACCCTAACCCTAACGCTAATCCTAACCCTAACCGTAAACCTAACCCTATTCCTTACCCTAACCCTAACCCTAACCTTAACCCAAACCGTAACCCTAACCCTAACCGTAAACTTAACACTAACCCTAAACTTAACCCTAAATCTAACCCAAATCCAAACCTTAAACTTAACCCTAATCGTAACCCTAACCCTAACACTAACCCTAACCCAAACCGTAAACTTAACACTAACCCTAACCATAACACTAACCCAAATCAAAACCTAAACCTAACCCTAACCCAAACCCTAAACTTAAACCTAACCCTAACCCTAAGCCTAACTCTAACAATAACCCTAACAAACCCTAACCTAACCATCACCCTAACCCAAACCCTAACCCTAACCCTAATGAAACCATAACACTAACCCTAACGTTTACCCTAACGCTAAACCTATACCTAACTTAAACTCAAAAACTAACCCTAACCCTAAACCTAACCCAAAACTTAACCCTAAACCTAACCCTAACCCTAATCATAATTATAACCCGAATGCAAACCATAACCCTAACCGTAAACCCAGCCCAAAACCTAAACCTAACCTAAACCTAACCCTAAACCAAACCCTAACTCTAACCCTAAACCTAACCCTAAACCTAATCCTAACCCTATCCCTAACCCTAACCCTAACCCCAACCCAAAGCCTAAACCTAACCCAAAACCAAACTCTATCCCTAACCATAACCCTAACCCTAACCCTAATCCAAACCCTAACCCTAACACTAACCCTAACCCTGATCCTAAACCTAAAACTCATCCTAACCCAAACCCTAACCCTAACACTATCACTAACCCTAACACTAACTCAAACGCTAACCCTAATCCTAACCCAAAACAAAACCCTAACCTTAACCCTAATCCTAACCCTAACCCTAACCCTAACCCTAACCCAAACCTTAAATCTAACCTAATCCTAATTCTAACCCTAACACTAATCGTAACCATAAACCTAACCCTAACGCAATCCCAACCCCTAACCCTAACCCTAACCCTAAGGCAAACCGTAACCCTAAACCTAATCCTAAACCTAATCCTAAACCTAACAGAAACCCAACCCCTAAACCTAACCCTAATCATAACCCTAACCCTAACCCTAAACCTATCCATAAACCTAAAACAAAACCAAAGCCTAACACTAACCCTAACCCTAACTCTAACCCTAACCGAAACCCAAACCCTAACCCTAACCCTAACCCTAACCCAAACTCTAACCCTAACCCTAACCCTAACCCTAACCCTAACCCTAACCCTAACCCTAACCTAACACTAACCCTAAACCAAACCCTAACCCTAACCCTAACCCTAACCCTAACCATAACCATAACCCAAAAACTAACCCTAACCCTAACCCAAAGCATAACACTAACCCTAACCCTAACCCAAACCCTAACCCTAATGGTAATTCTAATCCTAACCCTAATGCTAACCCTAACTCAAATCCTAACCCTAACCCAAACCCTAACCCTAACACTAACCCTAACCCTGATCCTAAACCTAACCCTAACCCAAACGCTAACCCTAACCATAACCCAAACCAAAACCCTAACACGAACCCTAATCCTAACCCGAACCGCAACCTTAACCATAATGCTAACCCAAACCTTAAACCTAACCTAATCCTAAACCTTACGCTAACCCTAATCCTAACCATAAACCTAACCCTAATCCAAACCCAATCCCTAACCCTAACCCTAACCCTAAACCAAACCCTAAACCTAACCCTAACCCTAACACTAACCCTAACTCAAACCCTAACCCTAACCCTAACTCTAACCCTAAACCTAACAGTAAACCTAACCCGAAGCCTTTTTCTAACTCTAACCCTAACCCAAAAATAACCCTAACTCTAACCCAAACCCAAACACTAGCCCTAACCCTAACCCTAACCCAAAACCTAACCCTAACCCTATTCCTAATCCTTACCCTAAACGTAACCTTAACCCAAACCCTAATGCAAACCCTAACCCTAAACCTAACCCTAAACCAAACACTAACCCAAACCCTAACCCTAACCCAAATCCTAACCCTAACACTAACCCTAACCCTAATCCTAAACCTAACCCTAACCCTAACCCAAAAAGTAAACCTAAACCTACCCCTAACCCTAACACAAACCCTAACCCTAACCCAAACCCTAACCCTAAACCTAACCCTAACTCTAATCCTAACCCTTACCCTAACCCAAAAACTAACCCTAACCCTAACCCAAACCCAAACCCTAGCCCTAACCCAAATTCTAATCCTAACCCTAACCCTAACCCAAAACCCAACGCTAATCCTATTCCTAATCCTTACCCTAACCGTAACCTTAACCCAAACCCTAACCCAAACCTAACCCTAAACCTAACCCTAACCCAAACGCTTACCCAAACCCTAACCCTAACCCAAATACTAACCTTAACACTAACCCTAACCCTAATCCTAAACCTAACACTAACCCTAACCCAAAAAGTAAGCCTAAACCTAACCCTAACACAACACTAACCCTAACCCGAAACCTAAACCTAATCCCTAACCCCTAACAACAAAGGTTAACCCAAACCCTAAACTTAAGCCTAACACAATCCCAAAAGCTAAACCTAATCCTAACCCTAATCCAAACCCTAACCCTAACGCTAATCCTAACCATAACCCTAAACCTAACCCTATTCCTTACCCTAACCCTAACCCTAACCTTAACCCAAACCGTAACCCTAACCCTAACCGTAAACTTAACACTAACCCTAAACTTAACCCTAAATCTAACCCAAATCCAAACCTTAAACTTAACCCTAATCGTAACCCTAACCCTAACACTAACCCTAACCCAAACCGTAAACTTAACACTAACCCTAACCATAACACTAACCCAAATCAAAACCTAAACCTAACCCTAACCCAAACCCTAAACTTAACCCTAACCCTAACCCTAAGCCTAACCCTAACAATAACCCTAACAAACCCTAACCTAACCATCACCCTAACCCAAACCCTAACCCTAACCCTAACCCTAACCCTAATGAAACCATAACACTAACCCTAACGTTTACCCTAACGCTAAACCTATACCTAACTTAAACTCAAAAACTAACCCTAACCCTAAACCTAACCCAAAACTTAACCCTAAACCTAACCCTAACCCTAATCATAATTATAACCCGAATCCAAACCATAACCCTAACCGTAAACCCAGCCCAAAACCAAAACCTAACCTAAACCTAACACTACACCAAACCCTAACTCTAACCCTAAACCTAACCCTAAACCTAATCCTAACCCTATCCCTAACCCTAACCCTAACCCCAACCCAAACCCTAAACCTAACCCAAAACCAAACTCTATCCCTAACCATAACCCTAACCCTAACCCTAACCCAAACCCTAACCCTAACACTAACCCTAACCCTGATTCTAAACCTAACACTAACAATAAGCCAAACCCTAACCATAACACTATCACTAACCCTAACATTAACTCAAACGCTAACCCTAATCCTAACCCAAAACAAAACCCTAACCTTAACCCTAATCCTAAGCCTAACCCTAACCCTAACCCAAACCTTAAATCTAACCTAATCCTAATTCTAACCCTAACCCTAATCGTAACCATAAACCTAACCCTAACGCAATCCCAACCCCTAACCCTAACCCTAACCCTAAGGCAAACCGTAACCCTAAACCTAATCCTAAACCTAATCCTAAACCTAACAGATCCCAACCCCTAAACCTAACCCTAATCATAACCCTAACCCTAACACTAAACCTATCCATAAACCTAAAACAAACCCAAAGCCTAACACTAACCCTAACCCTAACTCTAACCCTAACCGAAACCCAAACCCTAACCCTAACCCTAACCCTAACCCAAACTCTAACCCTAACCCTAACCCTAACCCTAAAACTAACCCAAACCCTAACCCTAACACTAACCCTAACCCTGATCCTAAACCTAACACTAACCCTAACCCAAACCCTAAACGTAATCCTAACCCTAAAACCTAACCCTAACCCTAACCCTAAACCTAACCCTAACCCAAACCCTAACCCTAAAACTAACCCTAACCCTAATCCTAACCGTAACCCTAACCCAAAAACTAAGCCTAACCCGAACCCTAAACCAAACCCTAATCCTAACCCTAACCCTCACCCTAACTCAAACCCTAACCCTAATCCTAACCCTAACCCTAACCCAAAAACTAACCCTAACCCTAACACTAACCTTAACAAAAACAATAACCCTAACCATAACCCTAAAACCTAACCCTAAACCTAACCCTAACCCTAACCCTCACGCTAACCCTAACCCTAACCCTAACCCTAACTCAAACAGTAAACCTAACCCTAAACCTAAGAACATTCATAATCCTAACCTATCCCTAACCCTATACCTAAACCTAACCCAAACCCTAAACGTAATCCTAACCCTAAAACCTAACCCTAAACATAACCCTAACCCAAACCCTAACCCTAACCCTAACCCAAAACTTAACCCTAACCCTAACACTAACACTAACACTAACCCTAACACTAACCCTAACCCAAACCCTAACCCTAAAACTAACCCTAACCCTAATACTAACCCTAACCCAAACCCAAAAACTAAGCCTAACCAGAACCCTAAACCATAATCCTAACCTAACCCTAACCCTATCCCTCAACCTAACGCAAACCCTAAACGTAATCCTCACCATAAAACCTAACCATAAACTTAACCATAACCCAATTCTAACCCTAACCCTAAGGCAAACCCTAACCCTAACTCTAAACCTAACCCAAAACCTAAACCTATCCATAACCCAAACCCTAACCCAAACACTAACAATAACCCTAACCCTAACCCTATTCCTAACCATAACCCTAACACAATCCCTGACCCTAACCCTAACCCTAATCCAAACCCAAACCCTAACACTAAACCTAAACCTAACCCTAACCCAAACCCAAACCCTAACCCTATCCCTCACCCAAACGCACACCCTAAAACTAACCCTAACCCAAACCCTAACCCTAACCCTAACCCAATCCCAAACCCTAAACCTAACCCTAACCCTAACATAATCCCAAACCCTAAACCTAACCCTAAACCTAATCCAAACCCTAAACCTAACGCTAATCCTAACCCTTACCCTAACCCAAAAACTAACCCTATTCCTTACCCTAACCCTAACCCTAACCTTAACCCAAACCATAACCCTAACCCTAACCGTAAAGTTAACCCTATCCCTAACCCTAACAATAAACCTAACCCAAACCCAAACCCTAAACTTAACCCTAATCATAACCCTAACCCTAACCCTAACCCTAACCCAAACCCTAAACTTAACACTAACCCTAACCATAACACTAACAAAAATCAAAACCTAAACCAAATCCTAACCCAAAACCTAACCTTAACCCTAACCCTAACCTTAACTCAAACCCTAACCCAAACCCTAACCCTAACCCAAACCCTAACCCTAACCCAAACACTAAAACTAAACCTAACCCTAACGGTAATTCTGAACCTAACCCTAACCCAAAAACTAACCCTAACCCTAACCCTAACCCAAACCCTAACCCTAAACCTAACACTAACGGTAATTCTGAACCTAACCCTAACCCAAAAACTAACCCTAACCCTAACCCTAACCCTAACCCAAACCCTAACTCAAACCCTAACCCTAACCCAAACCCTAACCCAAACACTAACCATAACCCTAATCCTAAACCTAACCCTAACCCTAACCGAAAAAGTAAACCTAACACTAACCCTAACACTAACCCTAACCCAAACCCTAAGCCTAACCCAAATCCTAATCCTAACTCTAACCCTAATCCTAAACCTAACAATAACCAAAAACCAAACCCTAACCCTAACCCTAACCCTAACCTAAAACCTAAACCTAACCCTACCCCAAACCCTAACCCTAAACCTAACCCTAACATAAACCCTAACTCAAACCCTAACCCTAACCCTAACCCAAAACCTAAGCCTATCCCAAATTCTAATCCTAACCCTAACCCTAATCCTAAACCTAACACTAACCCTAAACCAAACCCTAACCCTAACCCTAACCCTAACCCTAACCATAACCATAACCCAAAAACTAACCCTAACCCTAACCCAAAGCATAACACTAACCCTAACCCTAACCCAAACCCTAACCCTAATGGTAATTCTAATCCTAACCCTAATGCTAACCCTAACTCAAATCCTAACCCTAACCCAAACCCTAACCCTAACACTAACCCTAACCCTGATCCTAAACCTAACCCTAACCCAAACGCTAACCCTAACCATAACCCAAACCAAAACCCTAACACGCACTCTAATCCTAACCCGAACCGCAACCTTAACCATAAAGCTAACACAAACCTTAAACCTAACCTAATCCTAAACCTTACGCTAACCCTAATCCTAACCATAAACCTAACCCTAATCCAAACCCAATCCCTAATCCTAACCCTAACCCTAAACCAAACCCTAAACCTAACCCTAACCCTAACACTAACCCTAACTCAAACCCTAACCCTAACGCTAACTCTAACCCTAAACCTAACAGTAAACCTAACCCGAAGCCTTTTTCTAACTCTAACCCTAACCCAAAAATAACCCTAACTCTAACCCAAACCCAAACACTAGCCCTAACCCTAACCCTAACCCAAAACCTAACCCTAACCCTATTCCTAAACCTTACCCTAAACGTAACCTTAACCCAAACCCTAATGCAAACCCTAACCCTAAACCTAACCCTAAACCAAACACTAACCCAAACCCTAACCCTAACCCAAATCCTAAACCTAACCCTAACCCTAACCCAAAAAGTAAACCTAAACCTACCCCTAACCCTAACACAAACCCTAACCCTAACCCAAACCCTAACCCTAAACCTAACCCTAACTCTAATCCTAAACCTTACCCTAACCCAAAAACTAACCCTAACCCTAACCCAAACCCAAACCCTAGCCCTAACCCAAATTCTAATCCTAACCCTAACCCTAACCCAAAACCCAACGCTAATCCTATTCCTAATCCTTACCCTAACCGTAACCTTAACCCAAACCCTAACCCAAACCTAACCCTAAACCTAACCCTAACCCAAACGCTAACCCAAACCCTAACCCTAACCCAAATACTAACCTTAACACTACCCCTAACCCTAATCCTAAACCTAACACTAACCCTAACCCAAAAAGTAAGCCTAAACCTAACCCTAACACAACCCTACACCTCACCCTAAACCTAAACCTAATCCCTAACCCCTAACAACAAACGTTAACCCAAACCCTAAACTTAAGCCTAACCCAATCCCAAAAGCTACACCTAATCCTAACCCTAATCCAAACCCCAACCCCAACGCTAATCCTAACCCTAACCCTAAACCTAACCCTATTCCTTACCCTAACCCTAATCCTAACCTTAACCCAAACCGTAACCCTAACCCTAACCGTAAACTTAACACTAACCCTAAACTTAACCCTAAATCTAACCCAAATCCAAACCTTAAACTTAACCCTAATCGTAACCCTAAACCTAACACTAACCCTAACCCAAACCGTAAACTTAACACTAACCCTAACCATAACACTAACCCAAATCAAAACCTAAACCTAACCCTAACCCAAACCCTAAACTTAACCCTAACCCTAACCATAAGCCTAACCCTAACAATAACCCTAACAAACCCTAACCTAACCATCACCCTAACCCAAACCCTAACCCTAACCCTAACCATAACCCTAATGAAACCATAACACTAACCCTAACGTTTACCCTAACGCTAAACCTATACCTAACTTAAACTCAAAAACTAACCCTAACCCTAAACCTAACCCAAAACTTAACCCTAAACCTAACCCTAACCCTAATCATAATTATAACCCGAATGCAAACCATAACCCTAAACGTAAACCCAGCCCAAAACCTAAACCTAACCTAAACCTAACCCTAAACCAAACCCTAACTCTAACCCTAAACCTAACCCTAAACCTAATCCTAACCCTATCCCTAACCCTAACCCTAACCCCAACCCAAAGCCTAAACCTAACCCAAAACCAAACTCTATCCCTAACCATAACCCTAACCCTAAACCTAACCCAAACCCTAACCCTAACACTAACCCTAACCCTGATCCTAAACCTTACACTAACCCTAACCCAAACCCTATCCCTAACACTATCACTAACCCTAACACTAACTCAAACGCTAACCCTAATCCTAACCCAAAACAAAACCCTAACCTTAACCCTAATCCTAACCCTAACCCTAACCCCAACCCTTACCCAAACCCTAAATCTAACCTAATCCTAATTCTAACCCTAACCCTAATCGTAACCATAAACCTAACCCTAACGCAATCCCAACCCCTAACCCTAACCCTAACCCTAAGGCAAACCGTCACCCTAAACCTACTCCTAAACATAGTCGTAAAAGTAACAGAAACCCACCCCCTAAACGTAACCCTAATCATAACCCTAACCCTAACCCTAAACCTATGCATAAACCTAAAACAAACCCAAAGCCTAACACTAACCCTAACCCTAACTCTAACCCTAACCGAAACCCAAACCCTAACCCTAACCCTAACCCTAACCCAAACTCTAACCCTAACCCTAACCCTAACCCTAAAACTAACCCAAACCCTAACCCTAACACTAACCCTAACCCTGATCCTAAACCTAACACTAACCCTAACCCAAACCCTAATCCTAACACTATCACTAACACTAACACTCACCCAAACTCTAACCCTAAGCCTAACCGAAACCAATACCCTAACTCTAACACTAATCCTAACCCTAAACCTAACCCTAACCCTAAAACTAAACCTAAACTAAACCTTAAACCTAACCTAATCCTAACCCTAACCCTATCCTTAATCCTAACCATAAACCTAACCCTAACCCAAACCGAAACCCTAGCCCTAACCCTAACCCTAACCCAAACCCTAACCCTAACCCTAACCCTAACCTAAGACTAACCCTAACCCTAACACTAACCCAAATCCTAACCCTCACCCAACCCCTAACACTAACGCTAACCTTAACCCAAAACCTAACCCTAAACCTAACCCAAAGCCTTTTCCTAACCCTAACCCTAACCCAAAAAATAACCCTAACCCTAAACCAAAACCTAACCCTAATCTAACCCTAACCCTAAACCAAACCCTAACCCTAAACCAAACCCTAAACCTAAACCTAACCCTAAACCCTAATCCTAACCCTTACCCTAACCCAAGAACTAACCCTAACCCTAACCCAAACCCAAACCCTAACCCTAACCCGAACACTAACCCTATCCCTAACCCTAACCCTAACCCTAACCCTAACCTAACCCTAACCCTATTCCTAACCCCTACCCTAACCGTAACCTTAACTCAAACCGAAACCCAAACCCTAACCCTAAACCTAACCCTAACCCAAACCCTAACCGAAACCCTAAATCTAACATTAACCCTAACACTAACCCTAACCCTAATCCTAAACTTAACCCTAACCCTAACACAAACCCTAACCCTAACCCTAACCCTAACCATAAACCTAATCCCTAACCCCTAACAACAAACGTTAACCCAAACTCTAATCCTAAGCCTAACCCAATCCCAAACCCTAAACCTAATCCTAACCCTAAAACAAACTCTAACCGTAACTCTAATCCTAACGCTAACCCTAACCCTAAACCTAACAGTAACCCAAACCCCAACACTAACCCTAAACCTAACCCTAACCCTAACCTTAACACAAACATTAAACCTAAACCTAACCCTATCCCAAACCCTAACCCTAACCCTAATCCTAAACCTAATACTAACCTGAACCAAACCCTAACCCTAACCCTAACCCTAACCCAAAACCTAAACCCAACCCTAACCCAAACCCTAAACCAAACGCTAACCCTAACCCTAAACCTAACCCTAAACCTAACCCTAACCCTAACCCAAAAACTAAATCTAACCCTAACCCAAACCCTAACCCTAACCCTAACCCTAACCCAAACCCTAACCCTAATACTAAACCTAACCCTAACCCTAACCCAAAAAGTAAACCTAAACCTAACCCTAACCCTAACCCTAACATAAACCCTAACCCTAAACCTAACCCTAACCCTAATCCTAACCCTTACCCTAACCCAAAAACTAACCCTAACCCTAACCCTAACCCAAACCCCAACCCTAACCCAAATCCTAATCCTAAACCTAATCCTAAATCTAACCGTAACCCAAAAAGTAAACCTAAACCTAACCTTAACCCTAACCCTAACCCAAACCCTAACCCTCAACCTAACCCTAACCCAAACCCTAACCCAAACCCTAACCCTAACCCTAACACTAAACCTAACCCTAATCCTAAACCTAACCCTAACCCTAACCCAAAAAGTAAACCTAAACCTAACCCTAACCCTATCCCAAACCCTAAACCTAACCCTAACCCTAATCCAAACCCTAACCCTAACGCTAATCCTAACCCGAACCCTAAAACTAGTCCTATTCCTTACCCTAACCCTAACCCTAACCTTAACCCAAACCAAAACCCTAACCCTAAAACTAACCCAAACGCAAACCCTAACCCTAACCCTAATCCTAAACCTAATACTAACCTTAACCAAACCCTAACCCTAACCGTAACCCTAACCCAAAACCTAAACCTAACCCTAACCCAAACCCTAAACCAAACGCTAACCCTAACCCTAAACCTAACCCTAAACCTAACCCTAACCCTAACCCAAAAACTAAACCTAACCCTAACCCAAACCCTAACCCTAACCCTAACCCAAACCCTAACCCTAACCCTAACCCTAACCCTAATCCTAACCCTATACATAACCCTAACCCTAAGCCCAACCCAAAACCTAAACCTAACCCTAACCCTAACCCTAACCCTAACCCTAATAATAACCCTAACCCTAAACCTAACAGAAACCCAAACCTAAACATAACCCTAATCGTAACCCTAACCCTAACCCTAACCCTATCCATAACCCTAAGACAAATCCAAACCCTAACACTAACCCTAACCCTAACCCGAACCCTAAACGAAACTCAAACTTTAAACCTAACACTAACCCAAACTCTAACCCTAAACCTAACCCTAACACTAACACTAACACTAACCCTGATCCTAAACCTAACACTAACCCTAAACCAAACCCTAACCCTAACCCTAACCCAAACCTTAAACCTAACCTAATCCTAACCCTAACCCTAACCCTAATCCTAACCATAAACCAAACCCTAACGCGAACCCAAACCCTAACCCTAACCCTAACCCTAACCCTAACCCTAACCCAAACCGAAACCCTAACCCTAATCCTAACCATAACCCTAAACCTATAAGAAACCCAAACCCTAAACCTAACCCTAATCGTAACCCTAACCCTAACCCTATCAATAACCCTAACACAAACCCAAAACCTAACACTAACCCTAACCCTAACCCTAACCCTAACCCAAACCGAAACCCAAACCCTAAACCTAACCCTAACCCTAACCCTAACCCTAACCCAAAACCTAACCCTAACACTAACCCTAAACCTGATCCTAAACGTAACACTAACCCTAAACCAATCTCTATCCCTAACACGATCACTAACCCTAACACTAACCCAAACGCTAACCCTAACCCTAAACAAAACCGAAACCCTAAACCTAACCCTAATCCTAACCGTAAACCTAACCCTAAACCTTACCCTAACCATAACCCAAACCTTAAACCTAACCTAATCCTAACCCTAACCCTAACCCTAATCCTAACCATAAACCTAACCCTAACCCAAATCCAACCCCTAACCCTAAACTTAACCCTAACCCAAACCCTAACCCTAACCCTAACCCTAACCCTAACTCAAAGCCTAACCCTAACCATAACCCAAGAAATAACCCTAACCCTAACCCTAACCCAAACCCTAACCCTCATCCAAACCCTAACCCTAAACGTAAACCTAACACTAACCCTAAGCCAAACCCTAACCCTAACACTATCACTAACCCTAACACTAACCCAAACCCTAACCCTAACCCAAACCCTAAACCTAACCCTAACCCTAACCCAAAACCTATCCCTAACCCTAAACCTAAACCTAACCCAAACCCTAAATCAAACCCTAACCCTAACCCAAACCCTAACCATAACTCTAACCCTAACCTTAATCCTAAACCTAACCCTAACCCTAACCCAAAAACTAAGCCTAAACCTAACCGGAACCCTAACCCGAACCCTCACCCTATCCCTAACCCTAACCCTAACCATAACCCTATTCCTAACCCTAACCCTAACCCAAACCCTAACCCTAATCCTAATGCTAACCCAAACCCTAACCCTAAACCTAACCCAAACCCTAACCCTAAACCTAACACAAACCAAAACCCTAACCCTAACCCTAACCCTAACCCTAATCCTATTCCTAACCCTAACGCTAAACCTAACCTTAACCCAAAACCTAACCCAAACCCTAACCCTAACCCTAACCCTAACCCAAACCCTAACCCTAACCCAAACCCTAACCCTAAAACTAAACCTAAACCTAATCCTAACCCTAACCCTAACCCTAACCCTAAACCTAACCCTAACCCTAACTGAAACACTAACCCTAACCCTAATCCTAAACCTAACCCTAACCCTAACCCAAAAATTAAACCTAAACCTAACCGTAACCCTAACCCTAACCCAAACCCTAACCCTAAACCTAACCCTAACCCTAATCCTAACCCTTACCCTAACCCAAAAACTAACCCTAACCCTAACCCTAACCCAAAAACTAACCCTAACCCTAACCCTAACCCAACCCCTAACCCTAACCCCAATCCTAATCCTAAACCTAACCTTAACCCTAACCCTAACCCAAAAAGTAAACCTAAACCTAACCGTAACCCTAACCCTAACCCTAACCCTAACCCTAACCCTAACCCTAAACTTAACCCTAATCATTACCCTAACCCTAATCCCAACCCTAAGCCAAACCCTAACGTTATCACTAACCCTAACCCTAACCCTAACACAAACCCCATCTCTAAACCTAAGCCTAACCCTAATCCAAACCCTATACCTAACGCTAATCCATACCCTAACCCTAACCCTAAACCTAACCCTATTCCTTACCCTAACCCTAACCCTAAACTTAACCTAAACCATAACCCTAACCCTAACCATAAAGTTAACCATAACAATCACCCTAACCCTAAACCTAACCCAAACCCTAACCCAACCTTAACCCAAAACCTAACCCTAACCCTAACCCTAATCCTAATCATAACCTTAACCCAAACCCTAACCCTAACCCTAACCCTAACCCTAACCCTAACCCTAACCCTAACCCTAACACTAACCCTAACCCTAATCCTAAACCTAACCCTAACCCTAACCCAAAAAGTAAACCTAAACTTAACCCTAACCCAATCCCAAACCCTAAACCTAACCCTAAGCCTAATTCAAACCCTAACCCTAACGCTAATCCTAACCCTAACCCTAAAACTAGTTCTATTCCTTACCCTAACCCTAACCCTAACCTTAACCCAAACCATAACCCTAACCCTAAAACTAACCCAAACGCAAACCCTAACCCTAACCCTAATCGTAAACCTAATACTAACCTTAACCAAACCCTAACCCTAACCGTAACCCTAACCCAAAACCTAAACCTAACCCTAACCCAAACCCTAAACCTAATCCCTAACCCCTTACAACAAACGTTAACCCAAACCCTAAACCTAAGCCTAACCCAATCCCAAACCCTAAACCTAATCCTAACCCTAATCGAAACCCTAACCATAACGCTAATCCTTACCCTAATGCTAACCCTAACCCTAAACCTAAACTTATTTTTACCCTAACCCTATCCCTAACCCTAACCCAAACCGTAACCCTAACCCTAACCGTAAACTTAACCTTAAACCTAACCCAAACCCTAAACCAAACGCTAACCCTAACCCTAAACCTAACCCTAAACCTAACCCTAACCCTAACCCAAAAACTAAACCTAACCCTAACCCAAACCCTAACCCTAACCCTAACCCTAACCCAAACCCTAACCCTAACCCTAACCCTAACCCTAACCCTAATCCTAACCCTATACATAACCCTAACCCTAAGCCCAACCCAAAACCTAAACCTAACCCTAACCCTAACCCTAACCCTAACCCTAACCCTAATAATAACCCTAACCCTAAACCTAACAGAAACCCAAACCTAAACATAACCCTAATCGTAACCCTAACCCTAACCCTAACCCTATCCATAACCCTAAGACAAATCCAAACCCTAACACTAACCCTAACCCTAACCCGAACCCTAAACGAAACTCAAACATTAAACCTAACACTAACCCAAACTCTAACCCTAAACCTAACCCTAACACTAACACTAACACTAACCCTGATCCTAAACCTAACACTAACCCTAACCCAAACCCTAACCCTAACCCTAACCCAAACCTTAAACCTAACCTAATCCTAACCCTAACCCTAACCCTAATCCTAACCATAAACCAAACCCTAACGCGAACCCAAACCCTAACCCTAACCCTAACCCTAACCCTAACCCAAACCGAAACCCTAACCCTAATCCTAACCATAACCCTAAACCTATAAGAAACCCAAACCCTAAACCTAACACTAATCGTAACCCTAACCCTAACCCTAACCCTATCAATAACCCTAACACAAACCCAAAACCTAACACTAAACCTAACCCTAACCCTAACCCTAACCCAAACCGAAACCCAAACCCTAAACCTAACCCTAACCCTAACCCTAACCCTAACCCAAAACCTAACCCTAACACTAACCCTAAACCTGATCCTAAACGTAACACTAACCCTAAACCAATCTCTATCCCTAACACGATCACTAACCCTAACACTAACCCAAACGCTAACCCTAACCCTAACCAAAACCGAAACCCTAAACCTAACCCTAATCCTAACCGTAAACCTAACCCTAAACCTTACCCTAACCATAACCCAAACCTTAAACCTAACCTAATCCTAACCCTAACCCTAACCCTAATCCTAACCATAAACCTAACCCTAACCCAAATCCAACCCCTAACCCTAAACTTAACCCTAACCCAAACCCTAACCCTAACCCTAACCCTAACCCTAACTCAAAGCCTAACCCTAACCATAACCCAAGAAATAACCCTAACCCTAACCCTAACCCAAACCCTAACCCTCATCCAAACCCTAACCCTAAACGTAAACCTAACACTAACCCTAAGCCAAACCCTAACCCTAACACTATCACTAACCCTAACACTAACCCAAACCCTAACCCTAACCCAAACCCTAAACCTAACCCTAACCCTAACCCAAAACCTAACCCTAACCCTAAACCTAAACCTAACCCAAACCCTAAATCAAACCCTAACCCTAACCCAAACATTAACCCTAACACTAACCCTAACCCTAATCCTAAACCTAACCCTAACCCTAACCCAAAAAGTAAACCTAAACCTAACCCTAACCCAAACCCAAACCCTAACCCTAACCCTAACCCTAACCCTAACCATAACCCTATTCCTAACCCTAACCCTAACCCAAACCCTAACCCTAATCCTAATGCTAACCCAAACCCTAACCCTAAACCTAACCCAAACCCTAACCCTAAACCTAACACAAACCAAAACCCTAACCCTAACCCTAACCCTAACCCTAATCCTATTCCTAACCCTAACGCTAAACCTAACCTTAACCCAAAACCTAACCCAAACCCTAACCCTAACCCTAACCCTAACCCAAACCCTAACCCTAACCCAAACCCTAACCCTAAAACTAAACCTAAACCTAATCCTAACCCTAACCCTAACCCTAACCCTAACCCTAACCCTAACCCTAACTGAAACACTAACCCTAACCCTAATCCTAAACCTAACCCTAACCCTAACCCAAAAATTAAACCTAAACCTAACCGTAACCCTAACCCTAAACCAAACCCTAACCCTAAACCTAACCCTAACCCTAATCCTAACCCTTACCCTAACCCAAAAACTAACCCTAACCCTAACCCTAACCCAAAAACTAACCCTAACCCTAACCCTAACCCAACCCCTAACCCTAACCCAAATCCTAATCCTAAACCTAACCTTAACCCTAACCCTAACCCAAAAAGTAAACCTAAACCTAACCGTAACCCTAACCCTAACCCTAACCCTAACCCTAACCCTAACCCTAAACTTAACCCTAATCATTACCCTAACCCTAATCCTAACCCTAAGCCAAACCCTAACGTTATCACTAACCCTAACCCTAACCCTAACACAAACCCTAACTCTAAACCTAACCCTAACCCTAATGCAAGCCCTAAGCCTAACGCTAATCCATACCCTAACCCTAACCCTAAACCTAACCCTATTCCTTACCCTAACCCTAACCCTAAACTTAACCTACACCATCCCCCTAACCCTAACCATAAAGTTAACCGTAACAATCACTCTAACCCTAAACCTAACCCAATCCCTAACCCAACCTTAACCCAAAACCTAACCCTAAGCCTAACCCTAATCCTAATCATAACCTTAACCCAAACCCTAACCCTAACCCTAACCCTAACCCTAACCCTAACCCTAACCCTAACCCTAACACTAACCCTAACCCTAATCCTAAACCTAACCCTAACCCTAACCCAAAAAGTAAACCTAAACTTAACCCTAACCCAATCCCAAACCCTAAACCTAACCCTAACCCTAATCCAAACCCTAACCCTAACGCTAATCCTAACCCTAACCCTAAAACTAGTCCTATTCCTTACCCTAACCCTAACCCTAACCTTAACCCAAACCATAACCCTAACCCTAAAACTAACCCAAACGCAAACCCTAACCCTAACCCTAATCGTAAACCTAATACTAACCTTAACCAAACCCTAACCCTAACCGTAACCCTAACCCAAACCCTAAACCTAATCCCTAACCCCTTACAACAAACGTTAACCCAAACCCTAAACCTAAGCCTAACCCAATCCCAAACCCTAAACCTAATCCTAACCCTAATCGAAACCCTAACCATAACGCTAATCCTTACCCTAATGCTAACCCTAACCCTAAACCTAAACTTATTTTTACCCTAACCCTATCCCTAACCCTAACCCAAACCGTAACCCTAACCCTAACCGTAAACTTAACCTTAAACCTAACCCAAACCCTAAACCAAACGCTAACCCTAACCCAAACCCTAATTCTAAACCTAACCCTGACACTAATCCAAATACTAAACCTAACCCTAACCCAAACCCTAACCCTAACCCTAACCCTAACCCAAACCCTAACCCTAACCCTAACCCTAACCCTAACCCTAATCCTAACCCTATACATAACCCTACCCCTAAGCCCAACCCAAAACCTAAACCTAACCCTAACCCTAACCCTAACCCTAACCCTAACCCTAATAATAACCCTAACCCTAAACCTAACAGAAACCCAAACCTAAACATAACCCTAATCGTAACCCTAACCCTAACCCTAACCCTATCCATAACCCTAAGACAAATCCAAACCCTAACACTAACCCTAACCCTAACCCGAACCCTAAACGAAACTCAAACATTAAACCTAACACTAACCCAAACTCTAACCCTAAACCTAACCCTAACACTAACACTAACACTAACCCTGATCCTAAACCTAACACTAACCCTAACCCAAACCCTAACCCTAACCCTAACCCAAACCTTAAACCTAACCTAATCCTAACCCTAACCCTAACCCTAATCCTAACCATAAACCAAACCCTAACGCGAACCCAAACCCTAACCCTAACCCTAACCCTAACCCTAACCCAAACCGAAACCCTAACCCTAATCCTAACCATAACCCTAAACCTATAAGAAACCCAAACCCTAAACCTAACCCTAATCGTAACCCTAACCCTAACCCTAACCCTATCAATAACCCTAACACAAACCCAAAACCTAACACTAACCCTAACCCTAACCCTAACCCTAACCCAAACCGAAACCCAAACCCTAAACCTAACCCTAACCCTAACCCTAACCCTAACCCAAAACCTAACCCTAACACTAACCCTAAACCTGATCCTAAACCTAACACTAACACTAAACCAATCTCTATCCCTAACACTATCACTAACCCTAACACTAACCCAAACGCTAACCCTAACCCTAACCAAAACCGAAACCCTAAACCTAACCCTAATCCTAACCCTAAACCTAACCCTAACCCTTACCCTAACCATAACCCAAACCTTAAACCTAACCTAATCCTAACCCTAACCCTAACCCTAATCCTAACCATAAACCTAAACCTAACCCAAATCCAACCCCTAACCCTAAACTTAACCCTAACCCAAACCCTAACCCTAACCCTAACCCTAACCATAACCCAAGAACTAACCCTAACCCTAACCCTAACCCAAACCCTAAGCCTCATCCAAACCCTAACCCTAAACCTAAACCTAACACTAACCCTAACCCAAACCCTAACCCTAACCTTAACCCTAACCCTAAACCTAATCCCTAACCCCTTACGACAAACGTTAACCCAAACCCTAAACCTAAGCCTAACCCAATCCCAAACCCTAAACCTAATCCTAACCCTAATCGAAACCCTAAACATAACGCTAATCCTTACCCTAATGCTAACCCTAACCCTAAACCTAAACTTATTTTTACCCTAACCCTATCCCTAACCTTAACCCAAACCGTAACCCTAACCCTAACCGTAAACTTAACCTTAAACCTAACCCAAACCCTAAACCAAACGCTAACCCTAACCCTAAACCTAACCCTAAACCTAACCCTAACCCTAACCCAAAAACTAAACCTAACCCTAACCCAAACCCTCACCCTAACCCTAACCCTCACCCAAACCCTCCCCCTATCCCTAACCCTAATCCTAACCCTATACATAACCCTAACCCTAAGCCCAACCCAAAACCTAAACCTAACCCTAACCCTAACCCTAACCCTAACCCTAACACTAACCCTAACCCTAATCCTAAACCTAACCCTAACCCTAACCCAAAAAGTAAACCTAAACTTAACCCTAACCCAATCCCAAACCCTAAACCTAACCCTAACCCTAATCCAAACCATAACCCTAACGCTAATCCTAACCCTAACCCTAAAACTAGTCCTATTCCTTACCCTAACCCTAACCCTAACCTTAACCCAAACCATAACCCTAAGCCTAAAACTAACCCAAACGCAAACCCTAACCCTAACCCTAATCGTAAACCTAATACTAACCTTAACCAAACCCTAACCCTAACCGTAACCCTAACCCAAAACCTAAACCTAACCCTAACCCAAACCCTAAACCAAACGCTAACCCTAACCGTAAACCTAACCCTAAACCTAACCCTAACCCTAACCCAAAAACTAAACCTAACCCTAACCCAAACCCTAACCCTAACCCTAACCCTAACCCAAACCCTAACCCTAACCCAAATCCTAAAACTAACACTAGCCCTAACCCTAATTCTAAACCTAACCCTAACCCTAACCCAAAAAGTAAACCTAAACCTAACCCTAACCCTAACCCTAACCCAAACCCTAATCCTAAACCTAACCCTAACCCAAATCCTAACCCTTACCCTAACCCAAAAACTAACCCTAACCCTAACCCAAACCCTAACCCTAACCCAAATCCTAATCCTAAACCTAACCCTAACCCTAACCCCAACCCAAAAAGTAAATCTAAACCTAACCCTAACCCTAATCCTAACCATTACCCTAACCAAAAACTAACCCTAACCCTAAACCTAACCCAAACCCTAACCCTAACCCAAATCCTAATCCTTACCCTAACCTTAACCCAAAACCTAAGCATAACCCTATTCCTAACCCTTACTCTAACCGTAACCTTAACCCAAATCCTAACCCTAACCATAACCCTAACCCTTACCCTAACCCAAACCCTAACCCTAAACCAAACCCTAACCCAAACTCTAACCCAAACCCTAACCCTAACCCAAATCCTAACCCTAACCCTAACCGTAACCCTAATACTAAACCTAACTCTAACCCAAACCCAAAAAGTAAACCTAAACCTAAGCCTAACCCTAACCCAAACCCTAACCCTAACCCTAAACCTAATCCCTAACCCCTTACAACAAACGTTAACCCAAACCCTAAACCTAAGCCTAACCCAATCCCAAACCCTAAACCTAATCCTAACCCTAATCCAAACCCTAACCATAACGCTAATCCTTACCCTAATCCAAACCCTAACCCTAAACCTAAACTTATTTTTACCCTAACCCTATCCCTAACCTTAACCCAAACCGTAACCCTAACCCTAACCGTAAACTTAACCTTAACCCTAACCCAAACCCTAAACCAAACGCTAACCCTAATCCTAAACCTAACCCTAAACCTAACCCTAACCCTAACCCAAAAACTAAACCTAACCCTAACCCAAACCCTAACCCTAACCCTAACCCTAACCCAAACCCTAACCCTAACCCAAATCCTAAACCTAACACTAGCCCTAACCCTAATTCTAAACCTAACCCTAACCCTAACCCAAAAAGTAAACCTAAACCTAACCCTAACCCTAACCCTAACCCAAACCCTAACCCTAAACCTAACCCTAACCCTAATCCTAACCCTTACCCTGACCCAAAAACTAACCCTAACCCTAACCCTAACCCTAACCCAAACCCTAACCCTAACCCAAATCCTAATCCTAAACCTAACCCTAACCCTAACCCTAACCCAAAAAGTAAACCTAAACCTAACCCTAACCCTAACCTAAACACTAACCCTAAGCCAAATCCTAGCCCTAAACCTAAACTAACCCTAATCCTAACCCTTTCCCTAACCCAAAAACTAACCCTAACCCTAAACCTAACCCAAACCCTAACCCTAACCCAAATCCTAATCCTTACCCTAACCTTAACCCAAAACCTAACCATAACCCTATTCCTAACCCTTACTTTAACCGTAACCTTAACCCAAATCCTAACCCTAACCCTAACCCTAACCCTTACCCTAACCCAAACCCTAACCCTAAACCAAACCCTCACCCAAACTCTAACCCAAACCCTAACCCTAACCCAAATCCTAACCCTAACACTAACCGTAACCCTAATACTAAACCTAACTCTAACCCAAACCCAAAAAGTAAACCTAAACCTAAGCCTAACCCTAACATAAATCCTAACCCTAAACTTAACCCTAACCCTAAACCTAATCCCTAACCCCTTACAACAAACGTTAAACCAAACCCTAAACCTAAGCCTAACCTAAATCCCAAACCCTAAACCTAATCCTAACCCTAATCCAAACCCTAACCATAACGCTAATCCTTACCCTAATGCTAACCCTAACCCTAAATCTAAACTTATTTTTACCCTAACCCTATCCCTAACCTTAACCCAAACCGGAACCCTAACCCTAACCTTAAACTTAACCTTATCCCTAACCCAAACCCTAAACCAAACGCTAACCCTAACCCTAAACCTAACCCTAAACCTAACCCTAACCCTAACCCAAAAACTAAACCTAACCCTAACCCAAACCCTAACCCTAACCCTAACTCTAACCCAAACCCTAACCCTAACCCTAACCCTAACCCTAACCCTAATCGTAACCCTATACATAACCCTAACCCTAAGCCCAACGCAAAACCTAAACCTAACCCTAACCCTAACCCTAACCCTAACCCTAATAATAACCCTAACCCTAAACCTAACAGAAACCCAAACCTAAACATAACCCTAATCGTAACCCTAACCCTAACCCTAACCCTATCCATAACCCTAAGACAAATCCAAACCCTAACACTAACCCTAACCCTAACCCGAACCCTAAACGAAACTCAAACTTTAAACCTAACACTAACCCAACCTCTAACCCTAACCCTAACCCTAACACTAACACTAACACTAACCCTGATCCTAAACCTAACACTAACCCTAACCCAAACCCTAACCCTAACCCTAACCCAAACCTTAAACCTAACCTAATCCTACCCCTAACCCTAACCCTAATCCTAACCATAAACCAAACCCTCACGCGCACCCAAACCCTAACCCTAACCCTAATCCTAAACCTAACCCTAACCCAAACCAAAACCCTAACCCTAATCCTAACCATAACCCTAAACCTATAAGAAACCCAAACCCTAAACCTAACCCTAATCATAACCCTAACCCTAACCCTATCAATAACCCTAACACAAACCCAAAACCTAACACTAACCCTAACCCTAACCCTTACCCTAACCCAAACCGAAACCCAAACCCTAAACCTAACCCTAACCCTAACCCTAACCCTAACCCAAAACCTAACCCTAACACTAACCCTAAACCTGATCCTAAACCTAACACTAACCCTAAACCAATCTCTATCCCTAACACTATCACTAACCCTAACACTAACCCAAACGCTAACCCTAACCCTAACCAAAACCGAAACCCTAAACCTAACCCTAATCCTAACCCTAAACCTAACCCTAACCCTTACCCTAACCATAATCCTAACCCTAACCCTAACCCTAATCCTAACCATAAACCTAAACCTAACCCAAATCCAACCCCTAACCCTAAACTTAACCCTAACCCAAACCCTAACCCTAACCCTAACCCTAACCATAACCCAAGAACTAACCATAACCCTAACCCTAACCCAAACCCTAACCCTCATCCAAACCCTAACCCTAAACCTAAACCTAACACTAACCCTAAGCCAAACCCTAACCCTAACACTATCACTAACCCTAACACTAACCCAAACCCTAACCCTAACCCAAACCCTAAACCTAACCCTAACCCTAACCCTAACCATAACCCTATTCCTAACCCTAACCCTAACCCAAACCCTAACCCTAATCCTAATGCTAACCCAAACCGTAACCCTAAACCTAACCCAAACCCTAACCCTAAACCTAACCCAAACCAAAACCCTAACCCTAACCCTAACCCTAACCCTAATCCTATTCCTAACCCTAACGCTAAACATAACCTTAACCCAAAACCTAACCCAAACCCTAACCCTAACCCTAACCCTAACCCAAACCCTAACCCTAACCCAAACCCTAACCCTAAAACTAACCCTAAACCTAACCCTAACCCTAACCCTAACCCTAACCCTAACCCTAACCCTAACCCTAACCCTAACTGAAACACTAACCCTAACCCTAATCCTAAACCTAACCCTAACCCTAACCCAAAAATTAAACCTAAACCTAACCGTAACCCTAACCCTAACCCAAACCCTAACCCTAACCCTAATCCTAACCCTTACCCTAACCCAAAAACTAACCCTAACCCTAACCCTAACCCAAAAACTAACCCTAACCCTAACCCTAACCCAACACCTAACCCTAAACCAAATCCTAATCCTAAACCTAACCTTAACCCTAACCCTAACCCAAAAAGTAAACCTAAACCTAACCGTAACCCTAACCGTAACCCTAACCCTAACCCTAACCCTAACCCTAACCCTAAACTTAACCCTAATCATTACCCTAAACCTAATCCTAACCCTAAGCCAAACCCTAACGTTATCACTAACCCTAACCCTAACCCTAACACAAACCCTAACTCTAAACCTAACCCTAACCCTAATCCAAACCCTAAACCTAACGCTAATCCATACCCTAACCCTAACCCTAAACCTAACCCTATTCCTTACCCTAACCCTAACCCTAAACTTAACCTAAACCATAACCCTAACCCTAACCATAAAGTTAACCATAACAATCACCCTAACCCTAAACCTAACCCAAACCCTAACCCAACCTTAACCCAAAACCTAACCCTAACCCTAACCCTAATCCTAATCATAACCTTAACCCAAACCCTAACCCTAACCCTAACCCTAACCCAAACCCTAACCCTAACCCTAACCCTAACCCTAACACTAACCCTAACCCTAATCCTAAACCTAACCCTAACCCTAACCCAAAAAGTAAACCTAAACCTAACCGTAACCCTAACCCTAACCCAAACCCTAACCCTAAACCTAACCCTAACCCTAATCCTAACCCTTACCCTAACCCAAAAACTAACCCTAACCCTAACCCTAACCCCAAAAACTAACCCTAACCCTAACCCTAACCCAACCCCTAAACCTAACCCAAATCCTAATCCTAAACCTAACCTTAACCCTAACACTAACCCAAAAAGTAAACCTAAACCTAACCGTAACCCTAACCCTAACCCTAACCCTAACCCTAACCCTAAACTTAACCCTAATCATTACCCTAACCCTAATCCTAACCCTAAGCCAAACCCTAACGTTATCACTAACCCTAACCCTAACACTAACCCAAATCAAAACCTAAACCTAACCCTAACCCTAACCCAAACCCTAACCCTAACACTAATCCTAACCCTAACACTAACCCCAACCCTATCCCTAAGCCTAACCCAAAATAAAACCCTAACCCTAACCATAACCCTAACCCAAACCCTGAACCTAACCCTAACCTTAACCCAAACCCTAACCCAAACCCTAACCCTAAATCTAACCCTAACACAAACCCTAACACTCACCCTAAACCTAACTGAATCCCTAACCTTAACCCTAATCCTAATCCTAACCCTAACGCTAACCTTAACACAAACCCTAACCCTAACCCTAACCCTAAACCTAACACTAACC
The DNA here is from genome assembly GCA_035773235.1 of Eospalax fontanierii. Taxonomy (NCBI): domain Eukaryota; kingdom Metazoa; phylum Chordata; class Mammalia; order Rodentia; family Spalacidae; genus Eospalax; species Eospalax fontanierii. The sequence goes on along the minus strand of JAJHUQ010000036.1, from coordinate 812,277 downwards.
CTAACCCTAATCCTAAACCTAACCCTACCCCTAATCCAAAAAGTAAACCTAAACCTAACCGTAAGCCTAACCCAAACCGAACCCTAACCCTAATTATAACGCAAACCCTAACTCAAACCCTAATCCTAAACCTAACCCTAATCCAAACCCTAATCCTCACTAACCCTAACATAAAACCTAAACCTAACCCTAAGCCAAACCTAACCCAAACCCTAACAATAACCCTAACCCTAACTCTATTCCTAACCCTAAACCTAACCCAAACCCTAACGCTAACCCAAACCCTAAACCTAAAACTAACCCTAACCCTAACACTAACACTAAACCTAACACTAACCCAAACCCTAACCATAGCCCTAACCCAAACCAAATCCTAACCCTAACCCTAACCCAAACCGTAAACCTAACCCTAATCGTAACCCTAAACCTAACCCAAATCCTAGCCCTAACCCTAACCCGAACCCAAAACTTACCCCTAAACCTAACCCTAACCCTAACCCAAACACTAACCCTAACCCTAACCCTAACCCTAACTCAAACCCTAACTCTAAACCTAACCCTAACCCTAACCCAAACCCTAACTTTTAACCTAACCCTAACCCTAACCCAAACCCTAACTCTAAACCTAACGCTAACCCTAATCCTAACTCTAACCCTAACCCAAAAACTAACTCTAACCCAAACCCACACCGTAAAACTAACCCTAACCCAAACCCTAACCCTAACCTTAACCCAATCCCTAACCGTAACACTAACCCTAAACCTAACACTAACCCTAACGCTAACCCTAAACCTAACCCAAACCCAAACCCTAAATTTAACCCTAATCGTTACCCTAACCCTAATCATAACCCTAACCCAAACACTAACCTTAACTCTAACCCTAACCCCAACACTAACCCAAATCGAAACCTACACCTAACCCTAACACAAACCCTAACCCTAACACTAACACTAAACCTAACACTAACCCAAACCCTAACCATAGCCCTAACCCAAACCAAATCCTAACCCTAACCCTAACCCAAACCGTAAACCTAACCCTAATCGTAACCCTAAACCTAACCCAAATCCTAGCCCTAACCCTAACCCGAACCCAAAACCAACCCCTAAACCTAACCCTAACCCTAACCCAAACACTAACCCTAACCCTAACCCTAACCCTAACTCAAACCCTAACTCTAAACCTAACCCTAACCCTAACCCAAACCCTAACTTTTAACCTAACCCTAACCCTAACCCAAACCCTAACTCTAAACCTAACGCTAACCCTAATCCTAACTCTAACCCTAACCCAAAAACTAACTCTAACCCTAACCCAAACCGTAAACCAAACCCTAACCCTAACCCTAACCCTAACCTTATTCCTAACCCTAACCCTAACCCTAACCTTAACACAAACAATAACCCTAACCATAACCCTAAAACCTAACCCTAACCCTAACCCTAACCCTCACGCTAACCCTAACCCTAAACCTAACCCAAACCCTAATCCTAACCCTAAACATAACTCAAAACCTTAACCTAACTCCAAACCTAACCCCATCCATAATCCTAACCTAACCCTAACCCTATACCTAAACCTAACCCAAACCCTAAACGTAATCCTAACCCTAAAACCTAACCCTAAACATAACCCTAACCCAATTCTAACCCAAACCCTAACCCTAACCCTAAACCTAAACCTAACCATAACCCTAACCCTAACCATAAACCTAACCCAAACCTAAACCCTAAACTTTACCCTAATCGTAACTCAAACCCTAACCCTAACCCAAATCCAAACCCTAAACATTACACTAACCCTAACCCTAACACTAACCCAAATTCAAACCTAAGGCTAACCCTAACCCAAACCCTAACCCTAATCGTAACCCTAACCCTAACCCTAACCCTAACCGGAACCCGAAACCTAACCATAACCCTAACCCTACCCCAAACCCTAACCCTAACCCTAACCCTCACCCATCCCCTAACCCTAACCCTAAACCTAACCCAAACCCTAATCCTAACCCTAAACATAACTCAAAACCTTAACCTAACTCCAAACCTAACCCCATCCATAATCCGAACCTAACCCTAACCCTATACCTAAACCTAACCCAAACCCTAAACGTAATCCTAACCCTAAAACCTAACCCTAAACATAACCCTAACCCAATTCTAACCCAAACCCTAACCCTAACCCTAACCCTAAACCTAACCATAACCCTAACCCTAACCATAAACCTAACCCAAACCTAAACCCTAAACTTTACCCTAATCGTAACTCAAACCCTAACCCTAACCCAAATCCAAACCCTAAACATTACACTAACCCTAACCCTAACACTAACCCAAATTCAAACCTAAGGCTAACCCTAACCCAAACCCTAACCCTAATCGTAACCCTAACCCTAACCCTAACCCTAACCGAAACCCGAAACCTAACCATAACCCTAACCCTAACCCAAACCCTAACCCTAACCCTAACCCTAACCCATACCCTAACCCTAACCCTAAACCTAACCCAAACCCTAATCCTAACCCTAAACATAACTCAAAACCTTAACCTAACACCAAACCTAACCCCATCCATAATCCGAACCTAACCCTAACCCTATACCTAAACCTAACCCAAACCCTAAACGTAATCCTAACCCTAAAACCTAACCCTAAACATAACCCTAACCCAATTCTAACCCAAACCCTAACCCTAACCCTAACCCTAAACCTAACCATAACCCTAACCCTAACCATAAACCTAACCCAAACCTAAACCCTAAACTTTACCCTAATCGTAACTCAAACCCTAACCCTAACCCAAATCCAAACCCTAAACATTACACTAACCCTAACCCTAACACTAACCCAAATTCAAACCTAAGGCTAACCCTAACCCAAACCCTAACCCTAATCGTAACCCTAACCCTAACCCTAACCATAACCCAAACCCGAAACCTAACCATAACCCTAACCATAACCCTAACCCTAACCCAAACCCTAACCCTAATCCTAAACCTAACCCATACCCTAACCCTAACCTTAACCCTAAACCAAACGCTAATCCTAACCCTAACCCTAACACTAACCCTAACCTTAACTTTAACCCTAAACCAAACGCTAATCCTAACCCTAACCCTAACACTAACCCTAACCGAAAACCTAAACCCTAAACCTACTCCTAACCCTAAACCTAACCCTTACCATTACACAAACCCAAACCCTGAAACTAACCCTAATCCAAACCCTAACCCTAACCCTAATCCTAACCGTAACCCTAACCCAACCCCTAACCCTCACCATAACTCTAACCCAAACCCGAAACCTAACCCTAAGCCTAACCCAAATCCTAACCCTAACCCTAACCCTAACCCTAACCCTAACCCTAAACCTAACCCTATTCCTTACCCTAACCCTAACCCTAAACCTAACTCAAACCCAAACCCTAACCCTAACCCTTACCCTAACCCTAACCCTATTCCAAACCCACAACGTAAACCCAACCCTAACCCAAACCCTAACCCAACCTTAACCCAAACCCTAACCCAAACCCTAATCTTAACTCTAACCCTAACCCTAACACTAACCCAAATCAAAACCTACACCTAACCCTAACACAAACCCTAACCCTAACACTAACACTAAACCTAACACTAACCCAAACCCTAACCATAGCCCTAACCCAAACCAAATCCTAACCCTAACCCTAAACCAAACCGTAAACCTAACCCTAATCGTAACCCTAAACCTAACCCAAATCCTAGCCCTAACCCTAACCCGAACCCAAAACCAACCCCTAAACCTAACCCTAACCCTAATCCAAACAATAACCCTAACCCTAATCATAACCCTAACTCAAACCCTAACTCTAAACCTAACCCTTACCCTAACCCAAAGCCTAACTTTTAACCTAACCCTAACCCTAACCCAAACCCTAACTCTAAACCTAACCTTAACCCTAATCCTAACCCTAACCCTAACCCAAAAACTAACTCTAACCCTAACCCAAACAGTAAACCAAACCCTAACCCTAACACTAACCCTAACCCTATTCCTAACCCTAACCCTAACCCTAATCCTAACCTTAACACAAACAATAACCCTAACCATAACCCTAAAACCTAACCCTAACCCTAACCCTAACCCTAACCCTAACCCTCACGCTAACCCTAACCCTAAACCTAACCCAAACACTAATCGTAACCCTAAACATAACTCAAAACCTTAACATAACTCCAAACCTAACCACATCCATAATCCTAACCTAACCCTAACCCTATATCTAAACCTAACCCAAACCCTAAACGTAATCCTAACCCTAAAACCTAACCCTAAACATAACCCTAACCCAATTCTAACCCAAACCCTAACCCTAACCCTAAACCTAAACCTAACCATAACCCTAACCCTAACCATAAACCTAACCCAAACCTAAACCCTAAACTTTACCCTAATCGTAACTCAAACCCTAACCCTAACCCAAATCCAAACCCTAAACATTACACTAACCCTAGCCCTAACACTAACCCAAATTCAAACCTAAGGCTAACCCTAACCCAAACCCTAAACCTAATCGTAACCCTAACCCTAACCCTAACCCTAACCCAAACCCGAAACCTAACCATAACCCTAACCCAAACCCTAATCCTAACCCTAACCCTAACCCATACCCTAACCCTAACCTTAACCCTAAACCAAACGGTAATCCTAACCCTAACCCTAACACTAACCCTAACCTTAACTTTAACCCTAAACCAAACGCTAAATCTAACCCTAACCCTAACACTAACCCTAACCTTAACTTTAACCCTAAACCAAACGCTAATCCTAACCCTAACCCTCACCCAAACCGTAAACCTAACTCTAATCGTAACCCTAAACCTAACTCAAATCCTAGCCCTAACCCTAACCCGAACCCAAAACCAACCCCTAAACCTAACCCTAACCCTAACCCAAACACTAACCCTAACCCTAACCCTAACCCTAACTCAAACCCTAACTCTAAACCAAACCATAACCATAACCCAAACCCTAACTTTTAACCTAACCCTAACCCTAACCCAAACCCTAACTCTAAACCTAACCCTAACCCTAATCCTAACCCTAACCCTAACCCAAAAACTAACTCTAACCCTAACCCAAACAGTAAACCAAACCCTAACCCTAACACTAACCCTAACCCTATTCCTAACCCTAACCCTAACCCTAATCCTAACCTTAACACAAACAATAACCATAACCATAACCCTAAAACCTAACCCTAACCCTAACCCTAACCCTAACGCTAACCCTAACCCTAAACCTAACCCAAACACTAATCGTAACCCTAAACATAACTCAAAACCTTAACCTAACTCCAAACCTAACCACATCCATAATCCTAACCTAACCCTAACCCTATATCTAAACCTAACCCAAACCCTAACCCAAACCCTAACCCTAACCCTAACCCTAAACCTAACCATAACCCTAACCCTAACCATAAACCTAACCGAAACCTAAACCCTAAACTTTACCCTAATCGTAACTCAAACCCTAACCCTAACCCAAATCCAAACCCTAAACATTACACTAACCCTAGCCCTAACACTAACCCAAATTCAAACCTAAGGCTAACCCTAACCCAAACCCTAACCCTAATCGTAACCCTAACCCTAACCCTAACCCTAACCCAAACTCGAAACCTAACCATAACCCTAACCCAATCCCTAATCCTAATCCTAGCCCTAACCCATGCCCTGACTCTAACCTTAACCCTAAACCAAACGCTAATCCTAACCCTAACCCTAACCCTAACCCTAACCTTAACTTTAACCCTAAACCAAACGCTAATCCTAACCCTAACCCTAACACTAACCCTAACCGAAAACCTAAACCCTAAACCTACTCCTAACCCTAAACCTAACCCTTACCCTTACGCAAACCCAAACCCTAAAACTAACCCTAATCCAAACCCTAACCCTAACCCTAATCCGAACCGTAACCCTAACCCTAACCCAACCCCTAACCCTCACCATAACTCTAACCCAAACCCGAACCCTAACCCTAAGCCTAACCCAAATCCTAACCCTAACCCTAACCCTAACCCAAACCCTAAAACTAACACTAATCCAAACCCTAACCCTAACCCTAATCCTAACCGTAACCCTAACCCTAACCCTAACCCAACCCCTAAACCTCACCATAACTCTAACCCAAACCCGAACCCTAACCCTAAGCCTAACCCAAATCCTAACCCTAACCCTAACCCTAACCCTAACCCTAACCCTAACCCTAACCCTAACCCTAAACCTAACCCTATTCCTTACCCTAACCCTAACCCTAAACCTAACTCAAACCCAAACCCTAACCCTAACCCTTACCCTAACCCTAACCCTATTCCAAACCCACACCGTAAACCCAACCCTAACCCAAACCCTAACCCAACCTTAACCCAAACCCTAAACCTAACCCTAACCCTAATCCTAATCCTAACCTTAACCTTAACCCTAACCCTAACCCTAACTTTAACCCAAACCCTAACCCAAACACTAACCCTAAATCTAACCCTAACACAAACCCTAACCCTCACCCTAACCCTAACCCAATCCCTAAACTTAACTCTAATCCTAATCCTAACACTAACGCTAACCCTAACACAAACACTAACCCTAACCCTAACCCTAACCCTAAACCTAACACTAACCCTAACCCTAATCCTAAACCTAACCCTACCCCTAACCCAAAAATAAACCTAACCTTAACCGTAAGCCTAACCCAAACCCTCACCCTAATCCTAATCCTAATGCTAACCCTAACTCAAACCCTAATCGTAAACCTAACCCTAACCCAAACCCTAATAGTCTCTAACCCTAACATAAAACCTAAACCTAACCCTAACCCAAACCCTAACCCAAATCCTAACAATATCCCTAACCCTAGTCCTATTCCTAACCCTAACCCTAACCCAAACCGTAAACCAATCCTAATCCTAACCCTAACCCTAATCCTAACCCAAACCCAAACCCTAACCCTATTCCTAACTCTAACCATTACCCTAACCTTAACCCAAAACCTAACACAAAACCAAACCCTAACCCTGACCCTAACCTTAACCCAAACTCTAACCCTAAACCTAACCCAAACTCTAACCGTAACCCTATTCCTAACTCTAACCCTAACCCTAAACTTAACCCAAACCCTAACACAAACCCGAACGCTAAACCCTAATCCAAACCCTAACACTAACCCTATACCAAAACCTAACCCTAACCCTAACCCTAACCTTAACCCAAACCCTAACCGTAACACTAACCCTAAACCTAACCCTAAACCTTACGCTATCCCTAAAACTAACCCAAACCCAAACCCTAAACTTAAACCTAATCATTACCCTAACACTAATCCTAACCCTAAGCCAAACCCTAACGTTATCACTAACCCAAACCCTAACACTAACCCAAATCAAAACCTAAACCTAACCCTAACCCAAACCCTAACCCTAACACTAGCCCTAACCCTAATACTAACCCAAACCCTATCCCTAACCCTAACCCAAAGTAAAACCCTAACCCTAACCCTAACCCTAACCCAAACCCTAAACCTAACCCTAATCCTAACCCTAACCCTAACCCTAATCCTAGCCCTAACCCTAACCTGAACCCAAACCCAACCCCTAAACCTAACCCTAACCCTAACCCTAACACAAACCCTAACTCTAAACCTAACCCTAACCCTAATCCAAACCCTAAACCTAACGCTAATCCATACCCTAACCCTAACCCTAAACCTAACCCTATTCCTTACCCTAATCCTAACCCTAACCTTAACCTAAACCATAACCCTAACCCTAACCATAAAGTTAACCCTAACCCTCACCCTAACCCTAAACCTAACCCAAACCCTAACCCAACCTTAACCCAAACCCTAACCCTAACACTAACCCTAATCCTAATCCTAAACTTAACCCTAACCCTAACCCTAACCTTACCCCAAACCCTAACCCAAACCCTAACCCTAAATCTAACCCTAACACAAACCCTAACACTCACCGTAAACCTAACTGAATCCCTAACCTTAACCCTAATCCTAAACCTAACCCTAACGCTAACCCTAACACAAACCCTAACCCTAACTATAACCCTAAACCTAACAAATCCCTAACCCTAATCCTAAACCTAACGCTACCCCTAACCCAAAAAGTTATTCTATTCCTAACCGTACGCCTAACCCAAACCCTAACTCTGACCCTAATCCTAACGCGAACCCTAACTCAAACCCTAATCCTAAACCTAACCCCAACCCAAACCCTAATCCTCACTAACCCTAACATAAAACCTAAACCTAACCCTAAGCCAAACCTAACCCAAACCCTAACAATAACCCTAACCCTAACTCTATTCCTAATCCTAAACCTAACCCAAACCCTAACCCTAACCCAAACCCTAACCCTAAAACTAACTCTAACCCTAACCCTAATCCAAACCCAAACCCTAACACTAAACCTAAACCTAACCCTAACCTAAAACCAAACCCTAACCCTATCCCTTACCCAAACCGACACCGTAAAACTAACCCTAACCCAAACCCTAACCCTAACCTTAACCCAATCCCTAACCGTAACACTAACCCTAAACCTAACCCTAACCCTAACGCTAACCCTAAACCTAACCCAAACCCAAACCCTAAATTTAACCCTAATCGTTACCCTAACCCTAATCATAACCCTAACCCAAACCCTATCCTTAACTCTAACCCTAACCCTAACACTAACCCAAATCAAAACCTACACCTAACCCTAACACAAACCCTAACCTTAACACTAACACTAAACCTAACACTAACCCAAACCCTAACCATAGCCCTAACCCAAACCAAATCCTAACCCTAACCCTAACCCAAACCGTAAACCTAACGCTAATCGTAACCCTAAACCTAACCCAAATCCTAGCCCTAACCCTAACCCGAACCCAAAACCAACCCCTAAACCTAACCCTAACCCTAACCCAAACACTAACCCTAACCCTAACCCTAACTCAAACCCTAACTCTAAACCTAACCCTAACCCAAACCCTAACTTTTAACCTAACCCTAACCCTAAACCTAACCCAAACCCTAACCCTAACCCAAACCCTAACCCTAAAACTAACCCTAACCCTAACCCTAATCCAAACCCAAACCCTAACACTAAACCTAAACCTAACCCTAACCAAAAACCAAACCCTAACCCTATCCCTTACCCAAACCCACACCGTAAAACTAACCCTAACCCAAACCCTAACCCTAACCTTAACCCAATCCCTAACCGTAACACTAACCCTAAACCTAACCCTAACCCTAACGCTAACCCTAAACCTAACCCAAACCCAAACCCTAAATTTAACCCTAATCGTTACCCTAACCCTAATCATAACCCTAACCCAAACCCTATCCTTAACTCTAACCCTAACCCTAACACTAACCCAAATCAAAACCTACACCTAACCCTAACACAAACCCTAACCCTAACACTAACACTAAACCTAACACTAACCCAAACCCTAACCATAGCCCTAACCCAAACCAAATCCTAACCCTAACCCTAATCCAAACCGTAAACCTAACGCTAATCGTAACCCTAAACCTAACCCAAATCCTAGCCCTAACCCTAACCCGAACCCAAAACCAACCCCTAAACGTAACCCTAACCCTAACCCAAACACTAACCCTAACCCTAACCCTAACTCAAACCCTAACTCTAAACCTAACCCTAACCCTAACCCAAACCCTAACTTTTAACCTAACCCTAACCCTAACCCTAACCCTAACCCAAACCCTAAACCTAACCATAACCCTAACCCAAACCCTAACCCTAACCCTAACCCTAACCCAAACCCTAACCCTAACCTTAACCCTAAACCAAACGCTAATCCTAACCCTAACCCTAACACTAACCCTAACCTTAACTTTAACCCTAAACCAAACGCTAATCCTAACCCTAACCCTAACACTAACCCTAAACGAAAACCTAAACCCTAACCCTACTCCTAACCCTAAACCTAACCCTTACCCTTACGCAAACCCAAACCCTAAAACTAACCCTAATCCAAACCCTAAACCTAACGCTAATCCATACCCTAACCCTAACCCTAAACCTAACCCTATTCCTTACCCTAACCCTAACCCTAACCTTAACCTAAACCATAACCCTAAACCTAACCATAAAGTTAACCCTAACGCTCACCCTAACCCTAAAAATAACCAAAACCCTAACCCAACCCTAACCCTAAACCTAACCCTATTCCTTACCCTAACCCTAACCCTAACCTTAACCTAAACCATAACCCTAACCCTAACCATAAAGTTAACCCTAACCCTCACCCTAACCCTAAACCTAACCCAAACCCTAACCCAACCTTAACCCAAACCCTAACCCTAACACTAACCCTAATCCTAATCCTAACCTTAACCCTAACCCTGACCCTAACCTTAACCCAAACCCTAACCCAAACCCTAACCCTAAATCTAACCCTAACACAAACCCTAACACTCACCCTAAACCTAACTGAATCCCTAACCTTAACCCTAATCCTAATCCTAACCCTAACGCTAACCCTAACACAAACCCTAACCCTAACCATAACCCTAAACCTAACAAAACCCTAACCCTAATCCTAAACCTAACGCTACCCCTAACCCAAAAAGTAAACCTAAACCTAACCGTAAGCCTAACCCAAACCCTAACCCTAACCCTAATCCTAACGCGAACCCTAACTCAAACCCTAATCCTAAACCTAACCCTAACCCAAACCCTAATCCTCACTAACCCTAACATAAAACCTAAACCTAACCCTAAGCCAAACCTAACCCAAACCCTAACAATAACCCTCACCCTAACTCTATTCCTAACCCTAAACCTAACCCAAACCCTAACCCTAACCCAAAACCTAACCCTAAAACTAACCCTAACCCTAACCCTAATCCAAACCCAAACCCTAACACTAAACCTAAACCTAACCCTAACCTAAAACCAAACCCTAACCCTATCCCTTACCCAAACCCACACCGTAAAACTAACCCTAACCCAAACCCTAACCCTAACCTTAACCCAATCCCTAACCGTAACACTAACCCTAAACCTAACCCTAACCCTAACGCTAACCCTAAACCTAACCCAAACCCAAACCCTAAATTTAACCCTAATCGTTACCCTAACCCTAATCATAACCCTAACCCAAACCCTATCCTTAACTCTAACCCAAACCCTAACACTAACCCAAATCAAAACCTACACCTAACCCTAACACAAACCCTAACCCTAACACTAACACTAAACCTAACACTAACCCAAACCCTAACCATAGCCCTAACCCAAACCATATCCTAACCCTAACCCTAACCCAAACCGTAAACCTAACGCTAATCGTAACCCTAAACCTAACCCAAATCCTAGCCCTAACCCTAACCCGAACCCAAAACCAACCCCTAAACGTAACCCTAACCCTAACCCAAACACTAACCCTAACCCTAACCCTAACTCAAACCCTAACTCTAAACCTAACCCTAACCCTAACCCAAACCCTAACTTTTAACCTAACCCTAACCCTAATCCTAACCCTAACCCTAACCCAAAAACTAACTCTAACCCTAACCCAAACAGTAAACCAAACCCTAACCATAACACTAACCCTAACCCTATTCCTAACCCTAACCCTAACCCTAACCTTAACACAAACAATAACCCTAACCATAACCCTAAAACCTAACCCTAACCCTAACCCTAACCCTCGCGCTAACCCTAACCCTAAACCTAACTCAAACCCTAATCCTAAGCCTAAACATAACTCAAAACCTTAACCTAACTCCAAACCTAACCCCATCCATACTCCTAACCTATCCCTAACCCTATACCTAAAACTAACCCAAACCCTAAACGTAATCCTAACCCTAAAACCTAACCCTAAACATAACCCTAACCCAATTCTAACCCAAACCCTAACCATAACCCTAACCCTAAACCTAACCATAACCCTAACCCTAACCATAAACCTAACCCAAACCTAAACCCTAAACTTTACCCTAATCGTAACTCAAACCCTAACCCTAACCCAAATCCAAACCCTAAACATTACACTAACCCTAGCCCTAACACTAACCCAAATTCAAACCTAAGGCTAACCCTAACCCAAACCCTAACCCTAATCGTAACCCTAACCCTAACCCTAACCCTAACCCAAACTCGAAACCTAAACATAACCCTAACCCAAACCCTAACCCTAACCCTAACCCTAACCCATACCCTAACCCTAACCTTAACCCTAAACCAAACGCTAATCCTAACCCTAACCCTAACCCTAACCCTAACCCTAACCTTAACTTTAACCCTAAACCAAACGCTAATCCTAACCCTAACCCTAACACTAACCCTAACCGAAAACCTAAACCCTAAACCTACTCCTAACCCTAAACCTAACCCTTACCCTTACGCAAACCCAAACCCTAAAACTAAACCTAATCCAAACCCTAACCCTAACCCTAATCCTAACCGTAACCCTAACCCTAACCCTAACCCAACCCCTAACCCTCACCATAACTCTAACCCAAACCCGAACCCTAACCCTAAGCCTAACCCAAATCCTAACCCTAACCCTAACCCTAACCCAAACCCTAAAACTAACACTAATCCAAACCCTAACCCTAACCCTAATCCTAACCGTAACCCTAACCCTAACCCTAACCCAATCCCTAAACCTCACCATAACTCTAACCCAAACCCGAACCCTAACCCTAAGCCTAATCCAAATCCTAACCCTAACCCTAACCCTAACCCTAACCCTAACCCTAACCCTAACCCTAAACCTAACCCTATTCCTTACCCTAACCCTAACCCTAAACCTAACTCAAACCCAAACCCTAACCCTAACCCTTACCCTAACCCTAACCCTATTCCAAACCCACACCGTAAACCCAACTCTAACCCAAACCCTAACCCAACCTTAACCCAAACCCTAACCCTAACCCTAACCCTAATCCTAATCCTAACCTTAACCTTAACCCTAACCCTAACCCTAACTTTAATCCAAACCCTAACCCAAACACTAACCCTAAATCTAACCCTAACACAAACCCTAACGCTCACCCTAACCCTAACCCAATCCCTAAACTTAACTCTAATCCTAATCCTAACACTAACGCTAACCCTAACACAAACACTAACCCTAACCCTAACCCTAACCCTAATCCTAAACCTAACCCTACCCCTAACCCAAAAATAAACCTAACCTTAACCGTAAGCCTAACCCAAACCCTCACCCTAATCCTAATCCTAATGCTAACCCTAACTCAAACCCTAATCGTAAACCTAACCCTAACCCAAACCCTAATCGTCTCTAACCCTAACATAAAACCTAAACCTAACCCTAACCCAAACCCTAACAATATCCCTAACCCTAGCCCTATTCCTAACCCTAACCCTAACCCAAACCGTAAACCAATCCTAATCCTAACCCTAACCCTAATCCTAACCCAAACCCAAACTCTAACCCTATTCCTAACTCTAACCATAACCCTAACCTTAACCCAAAACCTAACACAAAACCAAACCCTAACCCTGACCCTAACCTTAACCCAAACTCTAACCCTAAACCTAACCCAAACTCTAACCGTAACCCTATTCCTAACTCTAACCCTAACCCTAAACTTAACCCAAACCCTAACACAAACCCGAACGCTAAACCCTAATCCAAACCCTAACACTAACCCTATACCAAAACCTAACCCTAACCCTAACCCTAACCTTAACCCAAACCCTAACCGTAACACTAACCCTAAACCTAACCCTAAACCTTACGCTATCCCTAAAACTAACCCAAACCCAAACCCTAAACTTAAACCTAATCATTACCCTAACACTAATCCTAACCCTAAGCCAAACCCTAACGTTATCACTAACCCAAACCCTAACACTAACCCAAATCCAAACCTACACCTCACCCTAACCCAACCCCTAACCCTAACACTAACCCTAACCCTAATACTAACCCAAACCCTCTCCCTAACCCTAACCCAAAATAAAACCCTAACCCTAACCCTAACCCTAACCCAAACCCTAAACCTAACCCTAATCCTAACCCTAACCCTAACCCTAATCCTAGCCCTAACCCTAACCTGAACCCAAACCCAACCCCTAAACCTAACCCTAACCCTAACCCTAACACAAACCCTAACTCTAAACCTAACCCTAACCCTAATCCAAACCCTAAACCTAACGCTAATCCATACCCTAACCCTAACCCTAAACCTAACCCTATTCCTTACCCTAATCCTAACCCTAACCTTAACCTAAACCATAACCCTAACCCTAACCATAAAGTTAACCCTAACCCTCACCCTAACCCTAAACCTAACCCAAACCCTAACCCAACCTTAACCCAAACCCTAACCCTAACACTAACCCTAATCCTAATCCTAAACTTAACCCTAACCCTAACCCTAACCTTACCCCAAAACCTAACCCAAACCCTAACCCTAAATCTAACCCTAACACAAACCCTAACACTCACCGTAAACCTAACTGAATCCCTAACCTTAACCCTAATCCTAATCCTAACCCTAACGCTAACCCTAACACAAACCCTAACCCTAACCATAACCCTAAACCTAACAAAACCCTAACCCTAATCCTAAACCTAACGCTACCCCTAAACCAAAAAGTAAATCTAAACCTAACCGTAAGCCTAACCCAAACCCTAACCCTAACCCTAATCCTAACGCGAACCCTAACTCAAACCCTAATCCTAAACCTAACCCTAACCCAAACCCTAATCCTCACTAACCCTAACATAAAACCTAAACCTAACCCTAAGCCAAACCTAACCCAAACCCTAACAATAACCCTAACCCTAACTCTATTCCTAACCCTAAACCTAACCCAAACCCTAACCCTAACCCAAACCCTAACCCTAAAACTAACCCTAACCCTAACCCTAATCCAAACCCAAACCCTAACACTAAACCTAAACCTAACCCTAACCTAAAACCAAACCCTAACCCTATCCCTTACCCAAACCGACACCGTAAAACTAACCCTAACCCAAACCCTAACCTTAACCCTAACCTTAACCCAATCCCTAACCGTAACACTAACCCTAAACCTAACCCTAACCCTAACGCTAACCCTAAACCTAACCCAAACCCAAACCCTAAATTTAACCCTAATCGTTACCCTAACCCTAATCATAACCCTAACCCAAACCCTATCCTTAACTCTAACCCTAACCCTAACACTAACCCAAATCAAAACCTACACCTAACCCTAACACAAACCCTAACCTTAACACTAACACTAAACCTAACACTAACCCAAACCCTAACCATAGCCCTAACCCAAACCAAATCCTAACCCTAACCCTAACCCAAACCGTAAACCTAACGCTAATCGTAACCCTAAACCTAAGCCAAATCCTAGCCCTAACCCTAACCCGAACCCAAAACCAACCCCTAAACCTAACCCTAACCCTAACCCAAACACTAACCCTAACCCTAACCCTAACTCAAACCCTAACTCTAAACCTAACCCTAACCCAAACCCTAACTTTTAACCTAACCCTAACCCTAAACCTAACCCAAACCCTAACCCTAACCCAAACCCTAACCCTAAAACTAACCCTAACCCTAACCCTAATCCAAACCCAAACCCTAACACTAAACCTAAACCTAACCCTAACCTAAAACCAAACCCTAACCCTATCCCTTACCCAAACCCACACCCCAAAACCAACCCCAACCCAAACCCGAACCCTAACCTTAACCCAATCCCTAACCGTAACAATAACCCTAAACCTAACCCTAACCCTAACGCTAACCCTAAACCTAACCCAAACCCAAACCCTAAATTTAACCCTAATCGTTACCCTAACCCTAATCATAACCCTAACCCAAACCCTATCCTTAACTCTAACCCTAACCCTAACACTAACCCAAATCAAAACCTACACCTAACCCTAACACAAACCCTAACCCTAACACTAACACTAAACCTAACACTAACCCAAACCCTAACCATAGCCCTAACCCAAACCAAATCCTAACCCTAACCCTAATCCAAACCGTAAACCTAACGCTAATCGTAACCCTAAACCTAACCCAAATCCTAGCCCTAACCCTAACCCGAACCCAAAACCAACCCCTAAACGTAGCCCTAACCCTAACCCAAACACTACCCCTAACCCTAACCCTAACTCAAACCCTAACTCTAAACCTAACCCTAACCCTAACCCAAACCCTAACTTTTAACCTAACCCTAACCCTAACCCTAACCCTAACCCAAACCCTAAACCTAACCATAACCCTAACCCAAACCCTAACCCTAACCCTAACCCTAACCCAAACCCTAACCCTAACCTTAACCCTAAACCAAACGCTAATCCTAACCCTAACCCTAACACTAACCCTAACCTTAACTTTAACCCTAAACCAAACGCTAATCCTAACCCTAACCCTAACACTAACCCTAAATGAAAACCTAAACCCTAACCCTACTCCTAACCCTAAACCTAACCCTTACCCTTACGCAAACCCAAACCCTAAAACTAACCCTAATCCAAACCCTAAACCTAACGCTAATCCATACCCTAACCCTAACCCTAAACCTAACCCTATTCCTTACCCTAACCCTAACCCTAACCTTAACCTAAACCATAACCCTAAACCTAACCATAAAGTTAACCCTAACGCTCACCCTAACCCTAAAAATAACCAAAACCCTAACCCAACCCTAACCCTAAACCTAACCCTATTCCTTACCCTAACCCTAACCCTAACCTTAACCTAAACCATAACCCTAACCCTAACCATAAAGTTAACCCTAACCCTCACCCTAACCCTAAACCTAACCCAAACCCTAACCCAACCTTAACCCAAACCCTAACCCTAACACTAACCCTAATCCTAATCCTAACCTTAACCCTAACCCTGACCCTAACCTTAACCCAAACCCTAACCCAAACCCTAACCCTAAATCTAACCCTAACACAAACCCTAACACTCACCCTAAACCTAACTGAATCCCTAACCTTAACCCTAATCCTAATCCTAACCCTAACGCTAACCCTAACACAAACCCTAACCCTAACCATAACCCTAAACCTAACAAAACCCTAACCCTAATCCTAAACCTAACGCTACCCCTAACCCAAAAAGTAAACCTAAACCTAACCGTAAGCCTAACCCAAACCCTAACCCTAACCCTAATCCTAACGCGAACCCTAACTCAAACCCTAATCCTAAACCTAACCCTAACCCAAACCCTAATCCTCACTAACCCTAACATAAAACCTAAACCTAACCCTAAGCCAAACCTAACCCAAACCCTAACAATAACCCTCACCCTAACTCTATTCCTAACCCTAAACCTAACCCAAACCCTAACCCTAACCCAAAACCTAACCCTAAAACTAACCCTAACCCTAACCCTAATCCAAACCCAAACCCTAACACTAAACCTAAACCTAACCCTAACCTAAAACCAAACCCTAACCCTATCCCTTACCCAAACCCACACCGTAAAACTGACCCTAACCCAAACCCTAACCCTAACCTTAACCCAATCCCTAACCGTAACACTAACCCTAAACCTAACCCTAACCCTAACGCTAACCCTAAACCTAACCCAAACCCAAACCCTAAATTTAACCCTAATCGTTACCCTAACCCTAATCATAACCCTAACCCAAACCCTATCCTTAACTCTAACCCTATCCCTAACACTAACCCAAATCAAAACCTACACCTAACCCTAACACAACCCCTAACCCTAACACTAACACTAAACCTAACACTAACCCAAACCCTAACCATAGCCCTAACCCAAACCAAATCCTAGCCCTAACCCTAAACCAAACCGAAAACCTAACGCTAATCGTAACCCTAAACCTAACCCAAATCCTAGCCCTAACCCTAACCCGAACCCAAAACCAACCCCTAAACGTAACCCTAACCCTAACCCAAACACTAACCCTAACCCTAACCCTAACTCAAACCCTAACTCTAAACCTAACCCTAACCCTAACCCAAACCCTAACTTTTAACCTAACCCTAACCCTAATCCTAACCCTAACCCTAACCCAAAAACTAACTCTAACCCTAACCCAAACAGTAAACCAAACCCTAACCATAACACTAACCCTAACCCTATTCCTTACCCTAACCCTAACCCTAACCTTAACACAAACAATAACCCTAACCATAACCCTAAAACCTAACCCTAACCCTAACCCTAACCCTCGCGCTAACCCTAACCCTAAACCTAACTCAAACCCTAATCCTAAGCCTAAACATAACTCAAAACCTTAACCTAACTCCAAACCTAACCCCATCCATACTCCTAACCTATCCCTAACCCTATACCTAAAACTAACCCAAACCCTAAACGTAATCCTAACCCTAAAACCTAACCCTAAACATAACCCTAACCCAATTCTAACCCAAACCCTAACCATAACCCTAACCCTAAACCTAACCATAACCCTAACCCTAACCATAAACCTAACCCAAACCTAAACCCTAAACTTTACCCTAATCGTAACTCAAACCCTAACCCTAACCCAAATCCAAACCCTAAACATTACACTAACCCTAGCCCTAACACTAACCCAAATTCAAACCTAAGGCTAACCCTAACCCAAACCCTAACCCTAATTGTAATCCTAACCCTAACCCTAACCCTAACCCAAACTCGAAACCTAACCATAACCCTAACCCAAACCCTAACCCTAACCCTAACCCTAACCCATACCCTAACCCAAACCTTAACCCTAAACCAAACGCTAATCCTAACCCTAACCCTAACCCTAACCCTAACCCTAACCTTAACTTTAACCCTAAACCAAACGCTAATCCTAACCCTAACCCTAACACTAACCCTAACCGAAAACCTAAACCCTAAACCTACTCCTAACCCTAAACCTAACCCTTACCCTTACGCAAACCCAAACCCTAAAACTAAACCTAATCCAAACCCTAACCCTAACCCTAATCCTAACCGTAACCCTAACCCTAACCCTAACCCAACCCCTAACCCTCACCATAACTCTAACCCAAACCCGAACCCTAACCCTAAGCCTAACCCAAATCCTAACCCTAACCCTAACCCTAACCCAAACCCTAAAACTAACACTAATCCAAACCCTAACCCTAACCCTAATCCTAACCGTAACCCTAACCCTAACCCTAACCCAATCCCTAAACCTCACCATAACTCTAACCCAAACCCGAACCCTAACCCTAAGCCTAATCCAAATCCTAACCCTAACCCTAACCCCAACCCTAACCCTAAACCTAACCCTATTCCTTACCCTAACCCTAACCCTAAACCTAACTCAAACCCAAACCCTAACCCTAACCCTTACCCTAACCCTAACCCTATTCCAAACCCACACCGTAAACCCAACCCTAACCCAAACCCTAACCCAACCTTAACCCAAACCCTAACCCTAACCCTAACCCTAATCCTAATCCTAACCTTAACCTTAACCCTAACCCTAACCCTAACTTTAATCCAAACCCTAACCCAAACACTAACCCTAAATCTAACCCTAACACAAACCCTAACGCTCACCCTAACCCTAACCCAATCCCTAAACTTAACTCTAATCCTAATCCTAACACTAACGCTAACCCTAACACAAACACTAACCCTAACCCTAACCCTAACCCTAATCCTAAACCTAACCCTACCCCTAACCCAAAAATAAACCTAACCTTAACCGTAAGCCTAACCCAAACCCTCACCCTAATCCTAATCCTAATGCTAACCCTAACTCAAACCCTAATCGTAAACCTAACCCTAACCCAAACCCTAATCCTCTCTAACCCTAACATAAAACCTAAACCTAACCCTAACCCAAACCCTAACCCAAACCCTAACAATATCCCTAACCCTAGCCCTATTCCTAACCCTAACCCTAACCCAAACCGTAAACCAATCCTAATCCTAACCCTAACCCTAATCCTAACCCAAACCCTAACCCTAACCCTATTCCTAACTCTAACCATAACCCTAACCTTAACCCAAAACCTAACCCAAAACCAAACCCTAACCCTGACCCTAACCTTAACCCAAACTCTAACCCTAAACCTAACCCAAACTCTAACCGTAACCCTATTCCTAACTCTAACCCTAACCCTAAACTTAACCCAAACCCTAACACAAACCCTAACGCTAAACCCTAATCCAAACCCTAACACTAACCCTATACCAAAACCTAACCCTAACCCTAACCCTAACCTTAACCCAAACCCTAACCGTAACACTAACCCTAAACCTAACCCTAACCCTTACGCTATCCCTAAAACTAACCCAAACCCAAACCCTAAACTTAAACCTAATCATTACCCTAACACTAATCCTAACCCTAAGCCAAACCCTAACGTTATCACTAACCCTAACCCTAACACTAACCCAAATCAAAACCTAAACCTAACCCTAACCCAAACCCTAACCCTAACACTAACCCTAACCCTAACACTAACCCAAACCCTATCCCTAACCCTAACCCAAAATAAAACCCTAACCCTAAACCTAACCCTAACCCAAACCCTAAACCTAACCCTAATCCTAACCCTAACCCTAACCCTAATCCTAGCCCTAACCCTAACCTGAACCCAAACCCAACCCCTAAACCTAACCCTAACCCTAACCCTAACACAAATCCTAACTCTAAACCTAACCCTAACCCTAATCCAAACCCTAAACCTAACGCTAATCCATACCCTAACCCTAACCCTAAACCTAACCCTATTCCTTACCCTAACCCTAACCCTAACCTTAACCTAAACCATAACCCTAACCCTAACCATAAAGTTAACCCTAACCCTCACCCTAACCCTAAACCTAACCCAAACCCTAACCCAACCTTAACCAAAACCCTAACCCTAACACTAACCCTAATCCTAATCCTAACCTTAACCCTAACCCTAACCCTAACCTTACCCCAAACCCTAACCCAAACCCTAACCCTAAATCTAACCCTAACACAAACCCTAACACTCACCCTAAAGCTAACTGAATCCCTAACCTTAACCCTAATCCTAATCCTAACCCTAACGCTAACCCTAACACAAACCCTAACCCTAACCATAACCCTAAACCTAACAAAACCCTAACCCTAATCCTAAACCTAACGCTACCCCTAACCCAAAAAGTAAACCTAAACCTAACCGTAAGCCTAACCCAAACCCTAACCCTAACCCTAATCCTAACGCGAACCCTAACTCAAACCCTAATTCTAAACCTAACCCTAACCCAAACCCTAATCCTCACTAACCCTAACATAAAACCTAAACCTAACCCTAAGCCAAACCTAACCCAAACCCTAACAATAACCCTAACCCTAACTCTATTCCTAACCCTAAACCTAACCCAAACCCTAACCCTAACCCAAACCCTAACCCTAAAACTAACCCTAACCCTAACCCTAATACAAACCCAAACCCTAACACTAAACCTAAACCTAACCCTAACCTAAAACCAAACCCTAACCCTATCCCTTACCCAAACCCACACCGTAAAACTAACCCTAACCCAAACCCTAAACCTAACCTAACCCTAAACCTAACCTAACCCTAAAACCTAACCCTAAACATAACCCTAACCCAATTCTAACCCAAACCCTAACCCTAACCCTAACCCTAAACCTAACCATAACCCTAAGCCTAACCATAAACCTAACACAAACCTAAACCCTAAACATTACCCTAATCGTAACTCAAACCCTAACCCTAACCCAAATCCAAACCCTAAACATTACACTAACCCTAGCCCTAACACTAACCCAAATTCAAACCTAAGGCTAACCCTAACCCAAACCCTAACCCTAATCGTAACCCTAACCCTAACCCTAACCCTAACCCAAACCCTAAACCTAAATATAACCCTAACCCAAACCCTAACCCTAACCCAAACCCTAACCCTAACCTTAACCCTAAACCAAACGCTAATCCTAACCCTAACCCTAACACTAACCCTAAACGAAAACCTAAACCCTAAACCTACTCCTAACCCTAAACCTAACCCTTACCCTTACGCAAACCCAAACCCTAAAACTAACCCTAATCCAAACCCTAACCCTAACCCTAATCCTAACCGTAACCCTAGCCCTAACCCTAACCCAACCCCTAACCCTCACCATAACTCTAACCCAAATCCGAACCCTAACCCTAAGCCTAACCCAAATCCTAACCCTAACCCTAACCCAAACCCTAACCCTAACCCTAACCCTAACCGTAACTCAAACCCTAACCCTAACCATAACCCAATAACTAAACCTAACCCTAACCCTAACCCAAACCCTAACCTTCATCCAAACCCTAACCCTAAACCTAAACCTAACACTAACCCTAAGCCAAACCCTAACCCTAACACTATCACTAACCCTAACACTAACCCAAACCCTAACCCTAACCCAAACCCTAAACCTAACCCTAACCCTAACCTAAAACCTAACCCTAACCCTAAACCTAAACCTAACCCAAACCCTAAATCAAACCCTAACCCTAACCCAAACATTAACCCTAACACTAAAAATAACCCTAATCCTAAACCTAACCCTAACCCTAACCCAAAAAGTAAACCTAAACCTAACCCTAACCCTAACCCAAACCCTAACCCTAACCCTAACCCTAAGCCTAAAGCTAATCCCTAACCCCTAACAACAAACGTTAACCCAAACACTAACCCTACGCCTAAACCAATCCCAATCCCTAAACCTAAACCTAACCCTAATCCAAACCCTAACTCTAACGCTAACCGTAAACTTAACCCTAACCCTAACCCTAACCTTTACCCAAACCCTATCCCAAACACTAACCCTAAACCTAACCCTAACCCAAACCCTAACCCAAACCATAACCCTAACCCAAACCCTAACCCTAACAATAACCCTAACCCTAACCCAAACCCAAACCCTAACCCTAACCCTTACCCTAACCCTAACCCTAACCCGAACCAAAACACAAACCCTAACCCTAAACCTAAACCTAATTCTAACCCTAACCGTAACCCAAAACCACACCATAAACCCAATCCTAACCCAAACCCTAAACCTAAACCTAACCCAAACCCAAACCCTAACCCTAAACTTAACCCTAAACCAAATCCTAAACCTAACGCTAACCTTAAACCAAACCGTAACCCTAAACCTAACCCTATTCCTAACCCTAACCCTAACCTTAACCAAAACCCTAACGCTAAGCCTAACCCTAATCCTAATTCTAACCTAAACCCTAACCCTAACGCTAACCTTAACCCAAACCCTAACCCAAACCCTAAACTAAATCTAACCCTAACCCAAAACAGAACCCTCACCCTAACCCTAACCCAATCTCTAACCTTAACCCTAATCCTAATCCTATCCCTAACGCTAACCCTAACCTAAACCCTAACCTTGACCCTAACCCTAAAACTAAAACTAACCCTAACCCTAATCCTAAACCTAAACCTAACCCTAACCCAAAAAGTAAACTTAACCCTAACCCTAAGCCTAACCCAAACCCTAACCATAACCCTAATCCTAATCCTAACCCTAACCCAAACCCTAATCCTAAACCTAACCCTAACCCTCTCTAACCCTAACCCAAAACCTAAACCTAACCCTAACCGAAACCCTAAACCAAACCCTAACAATAACCCTAACCATAACCCTATTCCTAACCCTAACCCTAACCCAAACCCTAACCCTAATCCTAATGCTAACCCAAACCCTAACCCTAAACCTAACCCAAACCCTGACCCTAAACCTAACCCAAACCAAAACCCTAACCCTAACCCTAACCCTAACCCTAATCCTATTCCTAACCCTAACGCTAACCCTAACCTTAACCCAAAACCTAACCCAAACCCTAACCCCACCCCTAACCCTAACCCAAACCCTAACCCTAACCCAAACCCTAACCCTAAAACTAATCCTAACCCTAACCCAAACCCTAATCCTAAACCTAACCCTAACCCTCTCTAACCCTAACCCAAAACCTAAACCTAACCCTAACCGAAACCCTAAACCAAACCCTAACAATAACCCTAACCATAACCCTATTCCTAACCCTAACCCTAACCCAAACCCTAACCCTAATCCTAATGCTAACCCAAACCCTAACCCTAAACCTAACCCAAACCCTGACCCTAAACCTAACCCAAACCAAAACCTTAACCCTAACCCTAACCCTAACCCTAAACCTATTCCTAACCCTAACGCTAACCCTAACCTTAACCCAAAACCTAACCCAAACCCTAACCCTAACCCTAACCCAAACCCTAACCCTAACCCAAACCCTAACCCTAAAACTAATCCTAACCCTAACCCAAAAACTAACCCTAACCCTAACCCTAACACTAACCCTAACCCTAATCCTAAACCTAACCCTAACCATAACCCAAAAAGTAAACCTAAACCTAACCCTAACCCTAACCCTAACCCTAACCCAAACCCTAACCCTAAACCTAACCCTAACCCTAATCCTAACCCTTACCCTAATCCAAAAACTAACCCTAACCCTAACATTAACCCAAAAACTAACCCTAACCCTAACCCTAACCCAAACCCTAACCCTAACCCAAATCCTAATCCTAAACCTAACCCTAACCCTAACCCTAACCCAAAAAGTAAACCTAAACCTAACCCTAACCCTAACCTAAACACTAACCCTAACCCAAACCCTAGCCCTCAACCTAACCCAAACCCTAAACTTCACACCATCCCTAACCATAACACTAACAAAAATCAAAACCTAAACCTAACCCTAACCTAAACCCTAACCTTAACCCTAAACCTAACCCTAACTCTAACCCTAACCCTAACCCAAACCCTAACCCTAACTCTAACCCTAACCCAAACCCTAACCCTATCGCTAACTCTAACCCTAACCCTAATCAAACCATAACACTAACCCTAACGTTAACCCTAACGCTAAACCTAAACCTAACTCAAACTCAAAACCTAACCCTAACCCTAACCCTAACGCAAACTTTAACCCTAACACTAACACTAACACTAATCCTAACACTAACCCAAACCCTAACCCTAACCTTAACCCTAACCCAAACCAAAACCCTAACCCTAACCCTAACAACAAACGTTAACCCAAACCTTAACCCTACGCCTAACCCAATCCCAAACCCTAAGCCTAATCCTAACCCTAATCCAAACCCTAATCCTAAGGCTAATCCTAACCCTAACCCTAACCCTAAACCTAACCCTATTCCTTACCCTAACCCTAAACCTAACCTTAACGCAAACCGTAACCCTAACCATAACCGTAAACTTAACACTAACCCTAAACTTAACCCTAAATCTAACCCAAATCCAAACCCTAAACTTAACCCTAATCGTAACCCTAATCCTAACACTAACCCTAACCCAAACCGTAAATTTAACACTATCCCTAACCATAACACTAACCCAAATCAAAACCTAACCCTAACCCTAACCCAAACCCAAGCCCTAACCCTAACCCTAACAATAACCCTAACAAACCCTAACCCTAACCCTAACCCTAACACAAACCCTAACCCTATCGCTAACTCTAACCCTAACCCTAATGAAACCATAACACTAACCCTAACGTTTACCCTAACGCTAAACCTATACTTAACTTAAACTCAAAAACTAACCCTAACCCTAAACCTAAACCAAAACTTAACCCTAAAACTAACCCTAACCCTAATCCTAATTCTAACCCGAATCCAAACCATAACCCTAACCGTAAACCTAACCCAAAATCTAAACCTAACCCTAAACCTAACCCTAAACCAAACCCTAACTCTAACCCTAAACCTAACCCTAAACCTAATCCTAACCCTATCCCTAACCCTAACCCTAACCCCAACCAAAACCCTAAACCTAACCCAAAACCAAACTCTATCCCTAAACCTAACCCTAACCCTAACCCTAACCCAAACCCTAACCCTAACACTAACCCTAACCCTGATCCTAAACCTAACATGAACCCTAACCCAAATCCTAACCCTAACACTATCACTAACCCTAACACTAACTCAAACGCTAACCCTAATCCTAACCCAAAACAAAACCCTAACCTTAACCCTAATCCTAACCCTAACCCTAACCCTAACCCAAACCTTAAATCTAACCTAATCCTAATTCTAACCCTAACCCTAATCCTAACCGTAAACCTAAACCTAACGCAATCCCAACCCCTAATCCTAACCCTAACATTAAGGCAAACCGTAACCCTAAACCTAATCCTAAACCTAATCCTAAGCCTAACAGAAACCCAACCCCTAAACCTAACCCTAATCATAACCCTAACCCCAACCCTAAATCTATCCATAACCCTAAAACAAACCCAAAGCCTAACACTAACCCTAACCCTAACTCTAACCCTAACCGAAACCCAAACCCTAACCCTAACCCTAAACCTAACCCAAACTCTAACCCTAACCCTAACCCTAACCCTAAAACTAACCCAAACCCTAACCCTAATACTAACCCTAACCCTGATCCTAAACCTAACACTAACCCTAACCCAAACCCTAACCCTAACACTATTTCTAACCATAAAACTAACCCAAACTCTAACCCTAAGCCTAAACGAAACCAAAACCCTAACTCTAACCCTAATCCTAACCCTAACCCTAACCCTAACCCTAAAACTAAACCTAAAGCAAACCTTAAACCTAACCTAATCCTAACCCTAACCCTATCCTTAATCCTAACCCTAACCCTAACCCTAACCCAAACCCTAAACCTAACCCTAACCCTAACTCAAACCCTAACCCTAACCCTAACCTAAGAACTAACCCTAACCCTAACCCTAACCCAAATCCTAACCCACACCCAACCCCTAACCATAACGCTAACCCTGACCCAAAACCTAACCCTAAACCTAACCCGAAGCCTTTTCCTAACCCTAACCCTAACCCAAAAAATAACCCTAACCCTAAACCAAAACCTAACCCTAATCTCACCCTAACCCTAACCCAAACCCTAACCCTAACCCAAAACCTAAACCTAAACCTAACCCTAACCCTAATCCTAATCCTTACCCTAATCCAAGAACTAACCCTAACCATAACCCTAACCCAAACCCTAACCCTAAAACGAACCCTAACCTTAACCCTAACTCTAACCCAAAACCTAACCCTAACCCTATTCCTAACCCTTACCCTAACCGTAACCTTAACCCAAACCCAAACTCAAACCCTAACCCTAAACCTAACCCTAACCCAAACCCTAACCGAAACCCTAAATCTAATATTAACCCTAACACTAACCCTAACCCTATCCCTAACCCTAACCGAAACCCTAACCCTAACTCTAACCCTAACCCTAAACCTAATCCCTAACCCCTAACAACAAACGTTAACCCAAACCCTAACCCTAAGCCTAACCCAATCCCAAACCCTTAACCTAATCCTAAACCTAATCCAAACCCTAAACCTATCGCTAATCCTAAACCTAACGCTAACCCTAACCCTAACCCTAAGCCCAATCCCTAACCCTAACCCTAGCCCAAACTCTATCCCTAACCCTAACCGAAACCCTAACCCTAACACTAACCCTAACCCAAACCCTAACCCTAACCCAAATCCTAATCCTAAACCTAACCCTAACCCTAACCCTAACCCAAAAAGTAAACCTAAACCTAACCCTAACCTATACACTAACCCTAACCCAAACCCTAGTCCTAAACCTAACCCTAACCCTAATCCTAACCCTTACCCTAACCCAAAAACTAACCCTAACCCTAACCCTAACCCAAACCCTAACACTAACCCAAATCCTAATCCTAACCCTAACCCTAACCCAAAACCTAACCCTAACCCTATTCCTAACCCTTACCCTAACCGTAACCTTAACCCAAACCCTAACCCAAACCCTAACCCTAAACCTAACCCTAACCCAAACTCTAACCCAAACCCTAACCCTAACCCAAATCCTAATCCTAACACTAACCCTAACCCTAAACTTAATCCCTAAGCCCTAACAACAAACGTTAACCCAAACCCTAAACCTAAGCCTAACCCCATCCCAAACCCTAAACCTAATCCTAACTCTAATCCAAAACCTAACCGTAACGCTAATCCTTACCCTAACCCTAACCCTAACCCTAAACCTAAACTTATTTTTACCCTAACCCTATCCCTAACCTTAACCCAAACCGTAACCCTAACCCTAACCGTAAACTTACCCTTAACCCTAACCCAAACCCTAAACCAAACGCTAACCCTAACCCTAAACCTAACCCTAAACCTAACCCTAAACCTAACCCAAAAATTAAACCTAACCCTAACCCTAAAAACTAACCCTAACCCTAACCCTAACCCAAACCCTAACCCTAAACCTAACCCTAACCCTAACCCTAATCCTAACCCTATACCTAACCCTAACCCTAAGCCCAACCCAAACCCTAAACCTAACCCTAACCCTAACCCTAATAATAACCCTAACCCTAAACCTAACAGAAACCCAAACCTAAACCTAACCCTCACGGTAACCCTAAACCTAACCCTAACCCTAACCCTAACCCTAACCCTAATCCTAACCATAAACCAAACCCTAACGCAAACCCAAACCCTAAACCTAACCCTAACCCTAACCCAAACCGAAACCCTAACCCTAATCCTAACCCTAACCCTAAACCTATAAGAAACCCAAACCCTAAACCTAACCCTAATCGTAACCCTAACCCTAACCCTAACCCTATCCATAACCCTAACACAAACCCAAACCCTAACACTAGCCCTAACCCTAACCCGAACCCAAACCGAAACCCAAAACCTATCCCTAACTCTATCCCTAACCCTAACCCTAACCCAAGACGTAACCCTAACACTAACCCTAAACCTGATCCTAAACCTAACACTAACCCTAAACCAATCCCTATCCCTAACACTATCCCTAACCCTAACCCTAACCCTAACCCAAATTCTATCCCTAACCCTAACCCTATCCCTAACCCTAACCGAAACCCTAACCCTAACACTAACCCTAACCAAAACCCTAACCCTAACACTTTCACTAAACCTAACACTAAATCAAATGCTAACCCTAACCCTAACCCAAAACAAAACCCTAACCTTAACCCTAATCCTAACCCTAACCCTAACCCTAACCCTAACCCTAACCTAAAACCTAACCCTAACCCTATTCCTAACCCTTACGCTAACCGTCACCTTAACCCAAACCCTAACCCAAACCCTAAACCTAAACCTAACCCTAAACCAAACCCTAACCCAAACCCTAAACCTAACATAAAACCTAACCCTAACAATAACCCTAACCCTAACCCAAAACCTAACCCTAACCCTATTCCTAACCCTTACCCTAACCGTAACCTTAACCCAAACCCAAACTCAAACCCTAACCCTAAACCTAACCCTAACCCAAACCCTAACCGAAACCCTAAATCTAATATTAACCCTAACACTAACCCTAACCCTAATCCTAAACTTAACCCTAACCCTAACACAAACCCTAACCCTAACCCTAACCCTAACCCTAAACCTAATCCGTAAACCCTAACAACAAACGTTAATCCAAACCCTAACGATAACCCTAACCCTAACCCTAAACCCAAACCCTAACCCTAACCCTAACCCAAACTCTATCCCTAACCCTAACCCTATCCCTAACCCTAACCGAAACCCTAACCCTAACACTAACCCTAACCCAAACCCTAAACCAAACCCTAAACCTAAACCTAACCCTAAACCAAACACTAACCCAAACCCTAACCCTAACATAAAACCTAACCCTAACAATAACCCTAACCCTAATCCTAAACCTAACCCTAACCCTAACCCAAAAAGTAAACCTAAACCTAACCCTAACCCTAACCCAAACCCTAACCCTAAACCTAACCCTAAACCAAACCCTAACCCAAAACCTAACCCTACGCCTAACCCAATCCCAAACCCTAAACCTAACCCTAACCCTAATCCAAACCCTAACCCTAATGCTAATCCTAACCCTAACCCTAACCCTAAAACTAATCCTATTCCTTACCCTAACCCAAACCCTAACCTTAACCCAAACCATAACCCTAACCCTAAAACTAACCCAAAAGCAACCCCTAACCCTAACCCTAATCCTAAACCTAATACTAACCTTAACCAAACCATAACCCTAACCCTAACCCTAACCCAAAACCTAAACCTAACCCTAACCCAAACCCTAAACCAAACACTAACCCTAACCCTAAACCTAACACTAAACCTAACCCTAACCCTAACCCAAAAACTAAACCTAACCCTAACCCAAACCGTAACCCTAACCCTAACCCTAACCCAAACCCTAACCCTAAACCTAACCCTAAACCAAACCCTAACCCAAACCCTAACCCTACGCCTAACCCAATCCCAAACCCTAAACCTAACCCTAACCCTAATCTAAACCCTAACCCTAACGCTAATCCTAACCCTAAACCTAACCCTAAAACTAATCCTATTCCTTACCCTAACCCAAACCCTAACCTTAACCCAAACCATAACCCTAACCCTAAAACTAACCCAAACGCAACCCCTAACCCTAATCCTAAACCTAATACTAACCTTAACCAAACCCTAACCCTAACCCTAACCCAAACCCTAAACCAAACACTAACCCTAAACCTAACCCTAACCCTAATCCTAACCCTTACCCTAACCCAAAAACTAACCCTAACCCTAAACCTAACCCAAACCCTAACCCTAACCCAAATCCTAATCCTAAAACTAATCCTAACCCTAACCCTAACCCAAAAAGTAAACTTAAACCTAACCCTAACCCTAACCTAAATCCTAACCCTAACCCAAACCCTAACCCTAAACCTAAACCTAACCCTAATCCGAACCCTTACCCTAACCCAAAAACTAACCCTAACCCTAACCCTAACGCAAACCCTAACCCTAACCCAAATCCTAATCCAAACCCTAACCCTAACCCAAAACCTAACCCTAACCCTATTCCTAACCCTTACCCTAACCGTCACCTTAACCCAAACCCTAACCCAAACCCTAACCCTAAACCTAACCCTAACCCTAACACTAACCCTAACCCTAAACCTAAACCCAACACTAACCCTAACCCTAAAAGTAAACCTAAACCTAACCCTAACCCAATCCCAAACCCTAAACCTAACCCTAACCCTAAACCAAACCCTAACCCTAACGCTAATCCTAACCCTAAATTTAAAACTAATCCTATTCCTTACCCTAACCCTAACCCTAACCTTAACCCAAACCATAACCCTAACCGTAAAACTAACCCAAACGCAAACCCTAACCCTAACCCTAATCCTAAACCTAATACTAAACTTAACCAAAACCTAACCCTAACCGTAACCCTAACCCAAAACCTAAACCTAACCCTAACCCAAACCCTAAACCAAACGCTAACCCTAACCCTAAACCTAATCCTAAACCTAACCCTAAACCTAACCCTATCCCTAACCCAAAAACTAAACCTAACCCTAACCCAAACCCTAACCCTAACCCTAAACCTTACCCAAACCCTAACCCTAACCCAAATCCTAAACCTAACACTAACCCTAACCCTAATCCAAAACCTAACCCTAACCCTAACCCAAAAAGTAAACCTAAACCTAACCCTAACCCTAACCCTAACCCTAACCCAAACCCTAACCCTAAACCTAACCCTAACCCTAATCCTAACCCTTACTCTAACCCAAAAACTAACCCTAACCCTAACCCTAACCCAAACCCTAACCCTAACCCAAATCCTAATCCTAAACCTAACCCTAACCCTAACCCTAACCCAAAAAGTAAACCTAAACCTAACCCTAACACTAACCTAAACACTAACCCTAACCCAAACCCTAGTCCTAAACCTAACCCTAACCCTAACCCTAACCCAAACCCTAACCCTAACCAAATCCTAATCCTAAACCTAACCCTACCCAAACCCAAACCCAAAAAGTAAACCTAAACCTAACCCTAATCCTAACCTAACCACTAACCCTAACCCAAACCCTAGCCATAAACCTAACCCAAACCCTAAACTTCACACCATCCCTAACCATAACACTAACAAAAATCAAAACCTAAACCTAACCCTAACCCAAACCCAAACCTTAACCCTAATCCTACCCCTAACTCTAACCCTAACCCTAACCCAAACCCTAACCCTAACTCTAACCCTAACCCAAACCCTAACCTTAACCCTAAACTATCACTAATTCTAACCCTAACCCTAATCAAACCATAACACTAACCCTAACGTTAACCCTAACGCTAAACCTAAACCTAACTCAAACTCAATACCTAACCCTAACCCTAACCCAAACGCAAACTTTAACCCTAACACTAACACTAACACTAATCCTAACACTAACCCAAACCCTAACCCTAAACTTAACCCTAACCCAAACCAAAACCCTAACCCTAACCCTAACAACAAACGTTAACCCAAACCCTAACCCTAATACTAACCCTAACCCTGATCCTAAACCTAACACTAACCCTAACCCAAAACCTAACCCTAACACTATCACTAACCGTAACACTAAGCCAAACTCTAACCCTAAGCCTAACCGAAACCAAAACCCTAACTCTAACCCTAATCCTAACCCTAACACTAACCCTAACCCTAAAACTAAACCTAAACCAAACCTTAAATCTAACGTAATCCTAACCCTAACCCTATCCTTAATCCTAACCATAACCCTAACCCTAACCCAAACCCAACCCCTAACCCTAACCCTAACCCTAACCCAAACCCTAAGCCTAACCCTAACCCTAACTCAAACCTTAACCCTAACCCTAACCTAAGAACTATCCCTAAACCTAACCCAAACCCTAACCCTAATTCAAACCCTAAACCTAAACCTAACCCTAACCCTAATCCTAACCCTTACCCTAACCCAAGAACTAACCCTAACCCTAACCCTAACCCAAACCCTAACCCTAAAACGAACCCTAACCCTAACCCTAACCCTAACCCAAAACCTAACCCTAACCCTATTCCTAACCCTTACCCTAACCGTAACCTTAACCCAAACCCAAACTCAAACCCTAACCTTAAACCTAACCCTAACCCAAACCCTAACCGAAACCCTAAATCTAATATTAACCCTAATACTAACCCTAACCCTAATTCTAAACTTAACCCTAACCCTAACACAAACCCTAACCCTAACCCTAACCCTAACCCTAAACCTAATCCCTAACCCCTAACAACAAACGTTAACCCAAACCCTAACCCTAAGCCTAACCCAATCCCAAACCCTAAACCTAATCCTAAACCTAATCCAAACCCTAAACCTAACGCTAATCCTAACCCTAACGCTAATACTAACCCTAACCCTAAACCCAAACCCTAACCCTAACCCTAACCCAAACTCTATCCCTAACCCTAACCCTATCCCAAACCCTAACCCAAACCCTAACCCTAACACTATCACTAACCCTAACACTAACTCAAATGCTAACCCTAACCCTAACCCAAAACAAAACCCTAACCTTAACCCTAATCCTAACCCTAACCCTAACCCTAACCCTAACCCTAACCAAAAACCTAACCCTAACCCTATTCCTAACCCTTACGCTAACCGTCACCTTAACCCAAACCCTAACCCAAACCCTAACCCTAAACCTAACCCTAAACCAAACCCTAACCCAAAACCTAACCCTAATCCTATTCCTAACCCTTACCCTAACCGTAACCTTAACCTTAACCCAAACCCAAACTCAAACCCTAACCCAAAACCTAACCCTAACACTAACCCTAACCCTAATCCTAAACCTAACCCTAACCTTAACCCAAAAAGTAAACCTAAACCTAACCCTAACCCTAACCCAAACCCTAACACTAAACCTAACCCTAAACCAAAACCTAACCCAAACCCTAACCCTACGCCTAACCCAATCCCAAACCCTAAACCTAACCCTAACCCTAATCCAAACCCGAACAATAAAGCTAATCCTAACCCTAACCCTAACCCTAAAACTAATCCTATTCCTTACCCTAACCCAAACCCTAACCTTAACCCAAACCATAACCCTAACACTAAAACTAACCCAAACGCAAACCCTAACCCTAACCCTAATCCTAAACCTAATACTAACGTTAACCAAACCCTAACCCTAACCCTAACCCTAATCCAAAACCTAAACCTAACCCTAACCCAAACCCTAAACCAAACACTAACCCTAACCCTAAACCTAACACTAAACCTAACCCTAACCCTAACCCAAAAACTAAACCTAACCCTAACCCTAACCCAAAAACTAAACCTAACCCTAACCCAAACCCTAACCCTAACCCTAACCCAAACCCTAACCCTAACCCAAATCCTAAACCTACAACTAACCCTAACCCTAATCCTAAACCTAACCCGAACCCTAACCCTAACCCAAACCCTAACCCTAAACCTAACCCTAACCCTAATCCTAACCCTTACCCTAACCCAAAAACTAACCCTAACCCTAACCCTAACCCTAACCCTAACCCTAACCCAAAAAGTAAACCTAAACCTAACCCTAACCCTAACCCTAACCCTAACCCAAACCCTAACCCTAAAACTAACCCTAACCCTAATCCTAACCCTTACCCTAACCCAAAAACTAACCCTAACCCTAACCCTAACCCTAACCTAAACTCTAACCCTAACCCAAACCCTAACCCTAACCCAAATCCTAATCCTAACCCTAACCCTAACCCAAAACCTAACCCTAACCCTATTCCTAACCCTTACCCTATCCGTCACCTTAACCCAAACCCTAACCCAAACCCTAACCCTAAACCTAACCCTAAACCAAACCCTAACCCAAACCCTAACCATAACCCTAACCCTAACCCTAACCCTAACCCAAAAAGTAAACCTAAACCTAACCCTAACCCAATCCCAAACCCTAAACCTAACCCTAACCCTAATCCAAACCCTAACCCTAACGCTAATCCTAACCCTTACCTTAAAACTAATCCTATTCCTTACCCTAAACCTAACCCTAACCCAAACGCAAACCCTAACCCTAACCCTAATCCTAAACCTAATACTAACCTTAACCAAACCCTAACCCTAACCGTAACCCTAACCCAAAACCTAAACCTAACCAAATACCAAACCCTAAACCAAACGCTAACCCTAACCCTAAACCTAACCCTAAACCTAACCCTAAACCTAACCCTAAACCTAACCCAAAAACTAAACCTAACCCTAACCCAAACCTAACCCTAACCGAAACCCTAAACCAAACCCTAACAATAACCCTAACCATAACCCTATTCCTAACCCTAACCCTAACCCAAACCCTAACCCTAATCCTAATGCTAACCCAAACCCTAACCCTAAACCTAACCCAAACCCTGACCCTAAACCTAACCCAAACCAAAACCCTAACCCTAACCCTAACCCTAACCCTAATCCTATTCCTAACCCTAACGCTAACCCTAACCTTAACCCAAAACCTAACCCAAACCCTAACCCTAACCCTAACCCTAACCCAAACCCTAACCCTATCCCAAACCCTCACCCTAAAACTAATCCTTACCCCAACCCAAACCCTAATCCTAAACCTAACCCTTACCCTCTCTAACCCTAACCCAAAACCTAAACCTAACCCTAACCGAAACCCTAAACCAAACCCTAACAATAACCCTAACCATAACCCTATTCCTAACCCTAACCCTAACCCAAACCCTAACCCTAATCCTGATGCTAACCCAAACCCTAACCCTAAACCTAACCCAAACCCTGGCCCTAAACCTAACCCAAACCAAAACCTTAACCCTAACCCTAACCCTAACCCTAAACCTATTCCTAACCCTAACGCTAACCCTAACCTTAACCCAAAACCTAACCCAAACCCTAACCCTAACCCTAACCCAAACCCTAACCCTAACCCAAACCCTAACCCTAAAACTAATCCTAACCCTAACCCAAAAACTAACCCTAACCCTAACCCTAACACTAACCCTAACCCTAATCCTAAACCTAACCCTAACCATAACCCAAAAAGTAAACCTAAACCTAACCCTAACCCTAACCCTAACCCTAACCCAAACCCTAACCCTAAACCTAACCCTAACCCTAATCCTAACCCTTACCCTAATCCAAAAACTAACCCTAACCCTAACATTAACCCAAAAACTAACCCTAACCCTAACCCTAACCCAAACCCTAACCCTAACCCAAATCCTAATCCTAAACCTAACCCTAACCCTAACCCTAACCCAAAAAGTAAACCTAAACCTAACCCTAACCCTAACCTAAACACTAACCCTAACCCAAACCCTAGCCCTCAACCTAACCCAAACCCTAAACTTCACACCATCCCTAACCATAACACTAACAAAAATCAAAACCTAAACCTAACCCTAACCTAAACCCTAACCTTAACCCTAAACCTAACCCTAACTCTAACCCTAACCCTAACCCAAACCCTAACCCTAACTCTAACCCTAACCCAAACCCTAACCCTATCGCTAACTCTAACCCTAACCTTAATCAAACCATAACACTAACCCTAACGTTAACCCTAACGCTAAACCTAAACCTAACTCAAACTCAAAACCCAACCCTAACCCTAACCCTAACGCAAACTTTAACCCTAACACTAACACTAACACTAATCCTAACACTAACCCAAACCCTAACCCTAACCTTAACCCTAACCCAAACCAAAACCCTAACCCTAACCCTAACAACAAACGTTAACCCAAACCTTAACCCTACGCCTAACCCAATCCCAAACCCTAAGCCTAATCCTAACCCTAATCCAAACCCTAACCCTAAGGCTAATCCTAACCCTAACCCTAACCCTAAACCTAACCCTATTCCTTACCCTACCCCTAAACCTAACCTTAACGCAAACCGTAACCCTAACCATAACCGTAAACTTAACACTAACCCTAAACTTAACCCTAAATCTAACCCAAATCCAAACCCTAAACTTAACCCTAATCGTAACCCTAATCCTAACACTAACCCTAACCCAAACCGTAAATTTAACACTATCCCTAACCATAACACTAACCCAAATCAAAACCTAACCCTAACCCTAACCCAAACCCAAGCCCTAACCCTAACCCTAACAATAACCCTAACAAACCCTAACCCTAACCCTAACCCTAACACAAACCCTAACCCTATCGCTAACTCTAACCCTAACCCTAATGAAACCATAACACTAACCCTAACGTTTACCCTAACGCTAAACCTATACCTAACTTAAACTCAAAAACTAACCCTAACCCTAAACCTAAACCAAAACTTAACCCTAAAACTAACCCTAACCCTAATCCTAATTCTAACCCGAATCCAAACCATAACCCTAACCGTAAACCTAACCCAAAATCTAAACCTAACCCTAAACCTAACCCTAAACCAAACCCTAACTCTAACCCTAATCCTAACCCTAAACCTAATCCTAACCCTATCCCTAACCCTAACCCTAACCCCAACCCAAACCCTAAACCTAACCCAAAACCAAACTCTATCCCTAAACCTAACCCTAACCCTAACCCTAACCCTAACCCAAACCCTAACCCTAACACTAACCCTAACCCTGATCCTAAACCTAACATGAACCCTAACCCAAATCCTAACCCTAACACTATCACCAACCCTAACACTAACTCAAACGCTAACCCAAAACCTAACCCAAAACAAAGCACTAACCTTTACCCTAATCCTAACCCTTAATCAAACCCTAACCCTAACCCAAACCTTAAATCTAACCTAATCCTAATTCTAACCCTAACCCTAATCCTAACCGTAAACCTAAACCTAACGCAATCCCAACCCCTAATCCTAACCCTAACATTAAGGCAAACCGTAACCCTAAACCTAATCCTAAACCTAATCCTAAGCCTAACAGAAACCCAACCCCTAAACCTAACCCTAATCATAACCCTAACCCCAACCCTAAATCTATCCATAACCCTAAAACAAACCCAAAGCCTAACACTAACCCTAACCCTAACTCTAACCCTAACCGAAACCCAAACCCTAACCCTAACCCTAAACCTAACCCAAACTCTAACCCTAACCCTAACCCTAACCCTAAAACTAACCCAAACCCTAACCCTAATACTAACCCTAACCCTGATCCTAAACCTAACACTAACCCTAACCCAAACCCTAACCCTAACACTATTTCTAACCATAAAACTAACCCAAACTCTAACCCTAAGCCTAACCGAAACCAAAACCCTAACTCTAACCCTAATCCTAACCCTAACCCTAACCCTAACCCTAAAACTAAACCTAAAGCAAACCTTAAACCTAACCTAATCCTAACCCTAACCCTATCCTTAATCCTAACCCTAACCCAAACCCTAAACCTAACCCTAACCCTAACTCAAACCCTAACCCTAACCCTAACCTAAGAACTAACCCTAACCCTAACCCTAACCCAAATCCTAACCCACACCCAACCCCTAACCGTAGCGCTAACCCTGACCCAAAACCTAACCCTAAACCTAACCCGAAGCCTTTTCCTAACCCTAAGCCTAACCCAAAAAATAACCCTAACCCTAAACCAAAACCTAACCCTAATCTCACCCTAACCCTAACCCAAACCCTAACCCTAACCCAAAACCTAAACCTAAACCTAACCCTAACCCTAATCCTAATCCTTACCCTAATCCAAGAACTAACCCTAACCATAACCCTAACCCAAACCCTAACCCTAAAACGAACCCTAACCTTAACCCTAACTCTAACCCAAAACCTAACCCTAACCCTATTCCTAACCCTTACCCTAACCGTAACCTTAACCCAAACCCAAATTCAAACCCTAACCCTAAACCTAACCCTAACCCAAACCCTAACCGAAACCCTAAATCTAATATTAACCCTAACACTAACCCTAACCCTAATCCTAAACTTAACCCTAACCCTAACACAAACCCTAACCCTAACTCTAACCCTAACCCTAAACCTAATCCCTAACCCCTAACAACAAACGTTAACCCAAACCCTAACCCTAAGCCTAACCCAATCCCAAACCCTAAACCTAATCCTAAACCTAATCCAAACCCTAAACCTATCGCTAATCCTAAACCTAACGCTAACCCTAACCCTAACCCTAAACCCAAACCCTAACCCTAACCCTAACCCAAACTCTATCCCTAACCCTAACCGAAACCCTAACCCTAACACTAACCCTAACCCAAACCCTAACCCTAACCCAAATCCTAATCCTAAACCTAACCCTAACCCTAACCCTAACCCAAAAAGTAAACCTAAACCTAACCCTAACCTAAACACTAACCCTAACCCAAACCCTAGTCCTAAACCTAACCCTAACCCTAATCCTAACCCTTACCCTAACCCAAAAACTAACCCTAACCCTAACCCTAACCCAAACCCTAACACTAACCCAAATCCTAATCCTAACCCTAACCCTAACCCAAAACCTAACCCTAACCCTATTCCTAACCCTTACCCTAACCGTAACCTTAACCCAAACCCTAACCCAAACCCTAACCCTAAACCTAACCCTAACCCAAACTCTAACCCAAACCCTAACCCTAACCCAAATCCTAATCCTAACACTAACCCTAACCCTAAACTTAATCCCTAAGCCCTAACAACAAACGTTAACCCAAACCCTAAACCTAAGCCTAACCCCATCCCAAACCCTAAACCTAATCCTAACTCTAATCCAAAACCTAACCGTAACGCTAATCCTTACCCTAACCCTAACCCTAACCCTAAACCTAAACTTATTTTTACCCTAACCCTATCACTAACCTTAACCCAAACCGTAACCCTAACCCTAACCGTAAACTTACCCTTAACCCTAACCCAAACCCTAAACCAAACGCTAACCCTAACCCTAAACCTAACCCTAAACCTAACCCTAAACCTAACCCAAAAATTAAACCTAACCCTAACCCAAACCCTAACCCTAACCCTAACCCTAACCCAAACCCTAACCCTAACCCTAACCCTAAACCTAACCCTAACCCTAACCCTAATCCTAACCCTATACCTAACCCTAACCCTAAGCCCAACCCAAACCCTAAACCTAACCCTAACCCTAACCCTAATAATAACCCTAACCCTAAACCTAACAGAAACCCAAACCTAAACCTAACCCTCACGGTAACCCTAAACCTAACCCTAACCCTAACCCTAACCCTAACCCTAATCCTAACCATAAACCAAACCCTAACGCAAACCCAAACCCTAAACCTAACCCTAACCCTAACCCAAACCGAAACCCTAACCCTAATCCTAACCCTAACCCTAAACCTATAAGAAACCCAAACCCAACCTAACCCTAATCGTAACCCTAACCCTAACCCTAACCCTATCCATAACCCTAACACAAACCCAAACCCTAACACTAACCCTAACCCTAACCCGAACCCAAACCGAAACCCAAACCCTATCCCTAACTCTATCCCTAACCCTAACCCTAACCCAAAACGTAACCCTAACACTAACCCTAAACCTGATCCTAAACCTAACACTAACCCTAAACCAATCCCTATCCCTAACACTATCCCTAACCCTAACCCTAACCCTAACCCAAATTCTATCCCTAACCCTAACCCTATCCCTAACCCTAACCGAAACCCTAACCCTAACACTAACCCTAACCAAAACCCTAACCCTAACACTTTCACTAAACCTAACACTAAATCAAATGCTAACCCTAACCCTAACCCAAAACAAAACCCTAACCTTAACCCTAATCCTAACCCTAACCCTAACCCTAACCCTAACCCTAACCTAAAACCTAACCCTAACCCTATTCCTAACCCTTACGCTAACCGTCACCTTAACCCAAACCCTAACCCAAACCCTAAACCTAAACCTAACCCTAAACCAAACCCTAACCCAAACCCTAAACCTAACATAAAACCTAACCCTAACAATAACCCTAACCCTAACCCAAAACCTAACCCTAACCCTATTCCTAACCCTTACCCTAACCGTAACCTTAACCCAAACCCAAACTCAAACCCTAACCCTAAACCTAACCCTAACCCAAACCCTAACCGAAACCCTAAATCTAATATTAACCCTAACACTAACCCTAACCCTAATCCTAAACTTAACCCTAACCCTAACACAAACCCTAACCCTAACCCTAACCCTAACCCTAAACCTAATCCCTAACCCCTAACAACAAACGTTAATCCAAACCCTAACGCTAAACCTAACCCTAACCCTAAACCCAAACCCTAACCCTAATCCTAACCCAAACTCTATCCCTAACCCTAACCCTATCCCTAACCCTAACCGAAACGCTAACCCTAACACTAACCCTAACCCAAACCCTAAACCAAACCCTAAACCTAAACCTAACCCTAAACCAAACACTAACCCAAACCCTAACCCTAACATAAAACCTAACCCTAACAATAACCCTAACCCTAATCCTAAACCTAACCCTAACCCTAACCCAAAAAGTAAACCTAAACCTAACCCTAACCCTAACCCAAACCCTAACCCTAAACCTAACCCTAAACCAAACCCTAACCCAAAACCTAACCCTACGCCTAACCCAATCCCAAACCCTAAACCTAACCCTAACCCTAATCCAAACCCTAACCCTAATGCTAATCCTAACCCTAACCCTAACCCTAAAACTAATCCTATTCCTTACCCTAACCCAAACCCTAACCTTAACCCAAACCATTGCCCTAACCCTAAAACTAACCCAAAAGCTTGCCCTAACCCTAACCCTAGTCCTAATCCTAATACTATCCTGAACCAAACCCTAATCCTATCACTATACCTAACCCAAAAACTAAGCCCAGCCCTAACCCAAACCCTAAACCAAACACTAAACCTAACCCTAAACCTAACACTAAACCTAACCCTAACCCTAACCCAAAAACTAAACCTAACCCTAACCCAAACCGTAACCCTAACCCTAACCCTAACCCAAACCCTAACCCTAAACCTAACCCTAAACCAAACCCTAACCCAAACCCTAACCCTACGCCTAACCCAATCCCAAACCCTAAACCTAACCCTAACCCTAATCTAAACCCTAACCCTAACGCTAATCCTAACCCTAAACCTAACCCTAAAACTAATCCTATTCCTTACCCTAACCCAAACCCTAACCTTAACCCAAACCATAACCCTAACCCTAAAACTAACCCAAACGCAACCCCTAACCCTAACCCTAATCCTAAACCTAATACTAACCTTAACCAAACCCTAACCCTAA
Organism: Eospalax fontanierii; assembly: GCA_035773235.1. Taxonomy (NCBI): domain Eukaryota; kingdom Metazoa; phylum Chordata; class Mammalia; order Rodentia; family Spalacidae; genus Eospalax; species Eospalax fontanierii. The sequence goes on along the minus strand of JAJHUQ010000036.1, from coordinate 770,186 downwards.
CCCTAACCCAAACCCTAAACCAAACACTAACCCTAAACCTAACCCTAACCCTAATCCTAACCCTTACCCTAACCCAAAAACTAACCCTAACCCTAAACCTAACCCAAACCCTAACCCTAACCCAAATCCTAATCCTAAAACTAATCCTAACCCTAACCCTAACCCAAAAAGTAAACTTAAACCTAACCCTAACCCTAACCTAAATCCTAACCCTAACCCAAACCCTAACCCTAAACCTAAACCTAACCCTAATCCGAACCCTTACCCTAACCCAAAAACTAACCCTAACCCTAACCCTAACGCAAACCCTAACCCTAACCCAAATCCTAATCCAAACCCTAACCCTAACCCAAAACCTAACCCTAACCCTATTCCTAACCCTTACCCTAACCGTCACCTTAACCCAAACCCTAACCCAAACCCTAACCCTAAACCTAACCCTAACCCTAACACTAACCCTAACCCTACTCCTAAACCCAACACTAACCCTAACCCTAAAAGTAAACCTAAACCTAACCCTAACCCAATCCCAAACCCTAAACCTAACCCTAACCCTAAACCAAACCCTAACCCTAACGCTAATCCTAACCCTAAATTTAAAACTAATCCTATTCCTTACCCTAACCCTAACCCTAACCTTAACCCAAACCATAACCCTAACCGTAAAACTAACCCAAACGCAAACCCTAACCCTAACCCTAATCCTAAACCTAATACTAAACTTAACCAAAACCTAACCCTAACCGTAACCCTAACCCAAAACCTAAACCTAACCCTAACCCAAACCCTAAACCAAACGCTAACCCTAACCCTAAACCTAATCCTAAACCTAACCCTAAACCTAACCCTATCCCTAACCCAAAAACTAAACCTAACCCTAACCCAAACCCTAACCCTAACCCTAAACCTTACCCAAACCCTAACCCTAACCCAAATCCTAAACCTAACACTAACCCTAACCCTAATCCAAAACCTAACCCTAACCCTAACCCAAAAAGTAAACCTAAACCTAACCCTAACCCTAACCCTAACCCTAACCCAAACCCTAACCCTAAACCTAACCCTAACCCTAATCCTAACCCTTACTCTAACCCAAAAACTAACCCTAACCCTAACCCTAACCCAAACCCTAACCCTAACCCAAATCCTAATCCTAAACCTAACCCTAACCCTAACCCTAACCCAAAAAGTAAACCTAAACCTAACCCTAACACTAACCTAAACACTAACCCTAACCCAAAACCTAGTCCTAAACCTAACCCTAACCCTAACCCTAACCCAAACCCTAACCCTAACCAAATCCTAATCCTAAACCTAACCCTACCCAAACCCAAACCCAAAAAGTAAACCTAAACCTAACCCTAATCCTAACCTAACCACTAACCCTAACCCAAACCCTAGCCGTAAACCTAACCCAAACCCTAAACTTCACACCATCCCTAACCATAACACTAACAAAAATCAAAACCTAAACCTAACCCTAACCCAAACCCAAACCTTAACCCTAATCCTACCCCTAACTCTAACCCTAACCCTAACCCAAACCCTAACCCTAACTCTAACCCTAACCCAAACCCTAACCCTATCACTAATTCTAACCCTAACCCTAATCAAACCATAACACTAACCCTAACGTTAACCCTAACGCTAAACCTAAACCTAACTCAAACTCAATACCTCACCCTAACCCTAACCCTAACGCAAACTTTAACCCTAACACTAACACTTACACTAATCCTAACACTAACCCAAACCCTAACCCTAAACTTAACTCTAACCCAAACCAAAACCCTAACCCCAACCCTACCAACAAACGTTAACCCAAACCCTAACCCTAATACTAACCCTAACCCTGATCCTAAACCTAACACTAACCCTAACCCAAAACCTAACCCTAACACTATCACTAACCGTAACACTAAGCCAAACTCTAACCCTAAGCCTAACCGAAACCAAAACCCTAACTCTAACCCTAATCCTAACCCTAACACTAACCCTAAACCTAAAACTAAACCTAAACCAAACCTTAAATCTAACGTAATCCTAACCCTAACCCTATCCTTAATCCTAACCATAACCCTAACCCTAACCCAAACCCAACCCCTAACCCTAACCCTAACCCTAACCCAAACCCTAAGCCTAACCCTAACCCTAACTCAAACCCTAACCCTAACCCTAACCTAAGAACTATCCCTAAACCTAACCCAAACCCTAACCCTAATTCAAACCCTAAACCTAAACCTAACCCTAACCCTAATCCTAACCCTTACCCTAACCCAAGAACTAACCCTAACCCTAACCCTAACCCAAACCCTAACCCTAAAACGAACCCTAACCCTAACCCTAACCCTAACCCAAAACCTAACCCTAACCCTATTCCTAACCCTTACCCTAACCGTAACCTTAACCCAAACCCAAACTCAAACCCTAACCTTAAACCTAACCCTAACCCAAACCCTAACCGAAACCCTAAATCTAATATTAACCCTAATACTAACCCTAACCCTAATTCTAAACTTAACCCTAAACCTAACACAAACCCTAACCCTAACCCTAACCCTAACCCTAAACCTAATCCCTAACCCCTAACAACAAACGTTAACCCAAACCCTAACCCTAAGCCTAACCCAATCCCAAACCCTAAACCTAATCCTAAACCTAATCCAAACCCTAAACCTAACGCTAATCCTAACCCTAACGCTAATACTAACCCTAACCCTAAACCCAAACCCTAACCCTAACCCTAACCCAAACTCTATCCCTAACCCTAACCCTATCCCAAACCCTAACCCAAACCCTAACCCTAACACTATCACTAACCCTAACACTAACTCAAATGCTAACCCTAACCCTAACCCAAAACAAAACCCTAACCTTAACCCTAATCCTAACCCTAACCCTAACCCTAACCCTAACCCTAACCAAAAACCTAACCCTATCCCTATTCCTAACCCTTACGCTAACCGTCACCTTAACCCAAACCCTAACCCAAACCCTAACCCTAAACCTAACCCTAAACCAAACCCTAACCCAAAACCTAACCCTAATCCTATTCCTAACCCTTACCCTAACCGTAACCTTAACCTTAACCCAAACCCAAACTCAAACCCTAACCCAAAACCTAACCCTAACACTAACCCTAACCCTAATCCTAAACCTAACCCTAACCCTAACCCAAAAAGTAAACCTAAACCTAACCCTAACCCTAACCCAAACCCTAACACTAAACCTAACCCTAAACCAAAACCTAACCCAAACCCTAACCCTACGCCTAACCCAATCCCAAACCCTAAACCTAACCCTAACCCTAATCCAAACCCGAACAATAAAGCTAATCCTAACCCTAACCCTAACCCTAAAACTAATCCTATTCCTTACCCTAACCCAAACCCTAACCTTAACCCAAACCATAACCCTAACACTAAAACTAACCCAAACGCAAACCCTAACCCTAACCCTAATCCTAAACCTAATACTAACCTTAACCAAACCCTAACCCTAACCCTAACCCTAATCCAAAACCTAAACCTAACCCTAACCCAAACCCTAAACCAAACACTAACCCTAACCCTAAACCTAACACTAAACCTAACCCTAACCCTAACCCAAAAACTAAACCTAACCCTAACCCTAACCCAAAAACTAAACCTAACCCTAACCCAAACCCTAACCCTAACCCTAACCCTAACCCAAACCCTAACCCTAACCCAAATCCTAAACCTACAACTAACCCTAACCCTAATCCTAAACCTAACGCGAACCCTAACCCTAACCCAAACCCTAACCCTAAACCTAACCCTAACCCTAATCCTAACCCTTACCCTAACCCAAAAACTAACCCTAACCCTAACCCTAACCCTAACCCTAACCCTAACCCAAAAAGTAAACCTAAACCTAACCCTAACCCTAACCCTAACCCTAACCCAAACCCTAACCCTAAAACTAACCCTAACCCTAATCCTAACCCTTACCCTAACCCAAAAACTAACCCTAACCCTAACCCTAACCCTAACCCAAACCCGAACCCTAACCCAAATCCTAATCCTAAACCTAATCCTAACCCTAACCCAAAAAGTAAACTTAAACCTAACCCTAACCCTAACCTAAACTCTAACCCTAACCCAAACCCTAACCCTAACCCAAATCCTAATCCTAATCCTAACCCTAACCCTAACCCAAAACCTAACCCTAACCCTATTCCTAACCCTTACCCTATCCGTCACCTTAACCCAAACCCTAACCCAAACCCTAACCCTAAACCTAACCCTAAACCAAACCCTAACCCAAACCCTAACCATAACCCTAACCCTAACCCTAACCCTAACCCAAAAAGTAAACCTAAACCTAACCCTAACCCAATCCCAAACCCTAAACCTAACCCTAACCCTAATCCAAACCCTAACCCTAACGCTAATCCTAACCCTTACCTTAAAACTAATCCTATTCCTTACCCTAAACCTAACCCTAACCCAAACGCAAACCCTAACCCTAACCCTAATCCTAAACCTAATACTAACCTTAACCAAACCCTAACCCTAACCGTAACCCTAACCCAAAACCTAAACCTAACCAAATACCAAACCCTAAACCAAACGCTAACCCTAACCCTAAACCTAACCCTAAACCTAACCCTAAACCTAACCCTAAACCTAACCCAAAAACTAAACCTAACCCTAACCCAAACCTAACCCTAACCCTAACCCTAACCCAAACCCTAACCCTAACCCAAATCCTAAACCTAACACTAACCCTAACCCTAATCCTAAACCTAACCCTAACTCTAACCCAAAAAGTAAATCTAAACCTAACCCTAACCCTAACCCTAACCCAAACCCTAACCCTAAACCTAACCCTAACCCTAATCCTAACCCTTACTCTAACCCAAAAACTAACCCTAACCCTAACCCTAACCCAAACCCTAACCCTAACCCAAATCCTAATCCTAAACCTAATCCTAACCCTAACCCTAACCCAAAAAGTAAACCTAAACCTAACCCTAACCCTAACCTAAACACTAACCCTAACCCAAACCCTAGTCCTAAACCTAACCCTAACCCTAATCCTAACCCTTACCCTAACCCAAAAACTAACCCTAACCCTAACCCTAACCCTAACCCTAACCCTAACCCTAACCCTATCTCTAATTCTAACCCTATACCTAACCCTATCCCTAAACTCAACCCAAA
>JAJHUQ010000036.1:727500-740000 GCA_035773235.1 Eospalax fontanierii | reverse complement strand
ACCGTAACCCAAATCCTAAACCTAACACTAACCCTAACCCTAATCCTAAACCTAACCCTAACCCTAACCCAAAAAGTAAACCTAAACCTAACCCTAACCCTAACCCTAACCCAAACCCTAACCCTAAACCTAACCCTAACCCTAATCCTAACACTTACTCTAACCCAAAAACTAACCCTAACCCTAACCCTAACCCAAACCCTAACCCTAACCCAAATCCTAATCCTAAACTTAACCCTAACCCTAACCCTAACCCAAAAAGTAAACCTAAACCTAACCCTAACCCTAACCTAAACACTAACCCTAACCCAAACCCTAGTCCTAAACCAAACCCTAACCCTAATCCTAACCCTTACCCTAACCCAAAAACTAACCCTAACCCTAAACCTAACCCAAACCCTAACCCTAACACAAATCCTAATCCTAACCCTAACCCTAACCCAAAACCTAACCCTAACCCTATTCCTAACCCTTACCCTAACCGTAACCTTAACCCAAACCCTAACCCAAACCCTAACCCTAAACCTAACCCTAACCCAAACTCTAACCCAAACCCTAACACTAACCCAAATCCTAACCCTAACACTAACCGTAACCCTAATACTAAACCTAACTCTAACCCAAACCCAAAAAGGAAACCTAAAGCTAACCCTAACCCTAACCCAAACCCTAACCCTAACCTTAACCCTAACCCTAAACCTAATCCCTAAGCCCTAACAAAAAACGATAACCCAAACCCTAAACCAAAGCCTAACCCAATCCCAAACCCTAAACCTAATCCTAACTCTAATCCAAACCCTAACCGTAACGCTAATCCTTACCCTAACCCTAACCCTAACCCTAAACCTAAACTTATTTTTACCCTAACCCTATCCCTAACTTTAACCCAAACCGTAACCCTAACCCTAACCGTAAACTTAACCTTAACCCTAACCCAAACCCTAAACCAAACGCTAACCCTAACCCTAAACCTAACCCTAAACCTAACCCTAACCCTAACCCAAAAACTAAACCTAACCCTAACCCAAACCCTAACCCTAACCCTAACCCAAACCCTAACCCTAACCCTAACCCTAACCCTAACCCTAACCCTAATCCTAACCCTATACCTAACCCTAACCCTAACCCTAAGCCCAACCGAAACCCTAAACCTAACCCTAACCCTAACCCTAACCCTAACCCTAATAATAACCCTAAACCTAAACCTAACAGAAACCCAAACCTAAACCTAACCCTCACGGTAAACCTAAACGTAACCCTAACCCTAACCCTAACCCTAACCCTAATCCTAACCATAAACCAAACCCTAACGCAAACCCAAACCCTAACCCTAACCCTAACCCTAACCCAAACCGAAACCCTAAATCTAATCCTAACCCTAACCCTAAACCTATAAGAAACCCAAACCCTAAACCTAACCCTAATCGTAACCCTAACCCTAACTCTAACCCTATCCATAACCCTAACACAAAACCAAACCCTAACACTAACCCTAACCCTAACCCTAACCCAAACCGAAACCCAAACCCTAACCCTAATCCTAACCCTCACCCTAACCCTAACCCAAAACGTAACCCTAACACTAACCCTAAACCTGATCCTAAACCTAACACTAACCCTAAACCAATCCCTATCCCTAACACTATCACTAACCCTAACACTAACCCAAATGCTAACCCTAACCCTAACCCAAACCGAAACCCTAACCCTAACCCTAATCTTAACCATAAACCTAACCCTAAACCAAATCCAACCCTTAACCCTAAACCTAACCCTAACCCAAACCCTAACCCTAACCCTAACCCTAACCCTAATTCAAACCCTAACCCTAACCATAACCCAAGAACTAACCCTAACCCTAACCCTAACCCAAACCCTAACCCTCATCCAAACCCTAACCCTAAACCTAAACCTAACACTAACCCTAAGAGAAACCCTAACAGTAACACTATCACTAACCCTAACACTAACCCAAACCTTAACCCTAACCCAAACCCTAAACCTAACCCTAACCCTAACCCAAAACGTAATCCTAATCCTAAACCTAAACCTAACCCAAACCCTAAATCAAACCCTAACACTAACCCAAACATTAACCCTAACACTAACCCTAACCCTAATTCTAAACCTAACCCTAACCCTAACCCAAAAAGTAAACCTAAACCTAACCCTAACCCTAACCCAAACCCTAACCCTAACCCTAACCCTAACACTAACCCTAACCCTAACCCTAACCCTAAAGCTAATCCCTAACCCCTAACAACAAAGGTTAACCCAAACCCTAACCCTACGCCTAACCCAATCCCAAACCCTAAACCTAACCCTAACCCTAATCCAACACTAACTCTAACGCTAACCGTAAACTTAACCCTAACCCTAACCCTAACCCTAAACCTAACCCAAACCCAAACCCTAAACCTAACCCTTACCCTAACCCTAACCCTAACCCTAAACCTAAACCTAATCCTAACCCTAACCGTAATCCAAACCCACACCATAAACCCAACCCTAACCCATACCCTAAACCTAAACCTAACCCAAACCCAAACCCTAACCCTAAACTTAACCCTAAACCAAATCCTAAACCTAACGCTAACCTTAATCCAAACCCTAACCCTAAACCTAACCCTATTCCTAACCCTAACCCTAGCCCTAACCTTAACCAAAACCCTAACGCTAAGCCTAACCCTAATCCTAATTGTAACCTAAACCCTAACCCTAACCCTAACCTTAACCCAAACCCTAACCCAAACCTTAACCTAAATCTAACCCTAACCCAAAACATAACCCTCGCCCTAACCCTAACCCAATCTCTAACCTTAACCCTAATCCTAATCCTAACCCTAACGCTAACCCTAACCTAAACCCTAACCTTAACCCTAACCCTAAAACTAACACTAACCCTAACCCTAATCCTAAACCTAAACCTAACCCTAACCCAAAAAGTAAACATAACCCTAACCCAAACCCTAACCATAACCCTAATCCTAATCCTAACCCTAACCCTAACCCTAACCCTCTCTAACCCTAACCCAAAACCTAAACCTAACCCTAACCCAAACCCTAAACCAAACCTTAACAATAACCCTAACCATAAACCTATTCCTAACCCTAACCCAAAACCTAAACCTAACCCTAACCCAAACCCTAACCCTAAACCTAACCCAAACCCTAACCCTAAACCTAACCCAAACCAAAACCCTAACCCTAACCCTAACCCTAACCCTAATCCTATTCCTAACCCTAACGCTAACCCTAACCTTAACCCAAAACCTAACCCAAACCATACCCCTAACCCTAACCCTAACCCAAACCCTAACCCTAACCCAAACCCTAACCCTAAAACTAACCCTAAACCTAATCCTAACCCTAACCCAAAAACTAACCCTAACCCTAACCCTAACCTAATCCTAAACCTAACCCTAACCATAACCCAAAAAGTAAACCTAAACCTAACCCTAACCCTAACCCTAACCCAAACCCTAACTCTAAACCTAACCCTACCCCTAATCCTAACCCTTACCCTAACCCAAAAACTAACCCTAACCCTAACCGTAACCCAAAAACTAACCCTAACCCTAACCCTAACCCAAACCCTAACCCTAACCCAAATCCTAATCCTAAACCTAACCCTAACCCTAACCCAAAAAGTAAACCTAAACCTAACCCTAACCCTAACCCAAATCCTAACCCTAACCCTAACCCTAACCCTAAAGCTAATCCCTAACCCCTAACAACAAAGGTTAACCCAAACGCTAACCCTACGCCTAAACCAATCCCAAACCCTAAACCTAACCCTAACCCTAATCCAAACCCTAACTCTAACGCTAACCGTAAACTTAACCCTAACCCTAACCCTAACCCTAAACCTAACCCAAACCCAAACCCTAACCCTAACCCTTACCCTAACCCTAAACCTAAACCTAATTGTAACCCTAACCGTAACCCAAACCCACACCATAAACCCAACCCTAACCCATACCCTAAACCTAAACCTAACTCAAACCCAAACCCTAACCCTAAACTTAAATCTAAACCAAATCCTAAACCTAACGCTAACCTTAATCCAAACCCTAACCCTAAACCTAACCCTATTCCTAACCCTAACCCTAACCCTAACCTTAACCAAAACCCTAACGCTAAGCCTAACCCTAATCCTAATTGTAACCTAAACCCTAACCCTAACCCTAACCTTAACCCAAACCCTAACCCAAACCGTAACGTAAATCTAACCCTAACCCAAAACATAAACCTCACCCTAACCCTAACCCAATCTCTAAACTTAACCCTAATCCTAATCCTAACCCTAAAGCTAACCCTAACCTAAACCCTAACCTTAACCCTAACCCTAAAACTAACACTAACCCTAACCCTAATCCTAAACCTAAACCTAACCCTAACCCAAAAAGTAAACCTAACCCTAACCCTAAGCCTAACCCAAACCCTAACCATAATCCTAAACCTAATCCTAACCCTAACCCAAACCCTAATCCTAAACCTAACCCTAACCCTCTCTAACCCTAACCCAAAACCTAAACCTAACCCTAACCCAAACCCTAAACCAAACACTAACAATAACCCTAACCATAACCCTATTCCTAACCCTAACCCTAACCCAAACCCTAAACCTAATTCTAATGCTAACCCAAACCCTAACCCTAAAACTAACCCAAACCCTAACCCTAAACCTAACCCAAACCAAAACCCTAACCCTAACCCTAACCCTAACCCTAATCCTATTCCTAACCCTAATGCTAACGCTAACCTTAACCCAAAACCTAACCCAAACCCTACCCCTAACCCTAACCCTAACCCAAGCCCTAACCCTAACTCTAACCCTAACCCAAACCCTAACCCTAACCCAAATCCTAATCCTAAACCTAACCCTAACCCTAACCCTAACCCAAAAAGTAAACCTAAACCTAACCCTAACCCTAACCTAAACACTAACCCTAACCCAAACCCTAGCCCTCAACCTAATCCAAACCCTAGACTTCACACCATCCCTAACCATAACACTAACAAAAATCAAAACCTAAACCTAACCCTAACCCAAACCCTAACCTTAACCCTAACCCTAACCCTAACTCTAACCCTAACCCTAACCCAAACCCTAACCCAAACTCTAACCCTAAACCAAACCCTAACCCTATAGCTAACTCTAACCCTAACCTTAATCAAACCATAACACTAACCCTAACGTTAACCCTAACGCTAAACCTAAACCTAACTCAAACTCAATACCTAACCCTAACCCTAACCCTAACGCAAACTTTAACCCTAACACTAACACTAACACTAATCCTAACAGTAACCCAAACCCTAACCCTAACCCTAACCCAAACCAAAACCCTAACCCTAACTCTAAACCTAAACCTAACCCTAAACCTAAATCTAACCCTAACCCTAACCCTAACTCAAACCCTAACCCTAACCCAAACCCTAAACCTTAACCTAACCCTAACCCTAAAAATAACCCTAACCCTAATCCTAAGCCTAACCCTAACCCAAAAACTAACCCTAAACCGAACCCTAACCCAAACCCTAATCCTAACCCTAACCCTAAGCCAAACCCTAAACCTAACCCTATTCCTAACCCTAACCCTAAACCTAACCTTAACCCAAACCCTAACCCAAACCCTAACCCTAAACGCTAACCCAAACCCTAACCCTAAACCTAACCCTAACCTTAACCAAAACCTAAACCTAACCCTAACCCTAACCCAAACACTAACCCTAACTCTAACACTATCCCAAAACCTAAACCTAACCCTAAGCCAAACCCTAACCCAAACCCTAACAATAACCCTAAGCCTAACCCTATTCGTAACCCTAACCCTAACCCTAACCCTGACCCTATTCCTAACCCTAACCCTAAACCTAACCTTAAACCAAACCCTAACCCAAACCCTAACCCTAAACATAACCCGAACCCAAACCCTAACCCTAACCCAAACCCTAACCCTAACCCTAATACTAAACCTAACCCTAAGCCAAACCCTAATCCTAAACTTAACCCTACCCTAACCCAAAATGTAAACCTTACACTAACCCTAACCCTAACCCAAACCCTAACCCTAACCGTAATTCTAATTGTAAACCTAACGCTTACCCTAACTCAAACCCTAACCCTAACACTAACGCTAACCCTAATCCTAAACGTAACACTAACCCTAACCCAAACCCTAACCCTAACACTAACACTAACCCTAACACTAACCCAAAACCTAACCCTAACCCTAACCCAAAACAAAAGCCTAAACTTAACTCTGATCCTAACCCTAATCCTAACAATAACCCTAACCCTAACCCTATTCCTCACAGTAACCCTAACCCTAACCCTAACCCTAACGCTAACCCTAACCCTAAACCGAACCCTAACCCTAATCCTAACCCTAAACCTAACCCTATTCCTTACCCTAACCCTAACCCTAAACCTAACTCAAACCCAAACCCTAACCCTAACCCTTACCCTAACCCTAACCCTATTCCAAACCCACACCGTAAACCCAACCCTAACCCAAACCCTAACCCAACCTTAACCCAAACCCTAACCCTAAACCTAACCCTAATCCTAATCCTAACCTTAACCCAAACCCTAACCCTAAGTCTAACCCTAACACATTCCCTAACTCTCACCCTAACCCTAACCCAATCCCTAAACTTAACCCTAATCCTAATCATAATCCTAACGCTAAGCCTAAGACAAACACTAATCCTAACCCTAACCCTAACCCTAACCCAAACCCTAACCCTAACCCAAACCCTAACCCTAAAACTAACCCTAAACATAATCCTAACCCTAACCCAAAAACTAACCCTAACCCTAACCCTAACCTAATCCTAAACCTAACCCTAACCATAACCCAAAAAGTAAACCTAAACCTAACCCTAACCCTAACCCTAACCCAAACCCTAACCCTAAACCTAAACCTAACCCTAATCCTAACCCTTACCCTAACCCAAAAACTAACCCTAACCCTAACCCTAACCCAAAAACTAACCCTAACCCTAACCCTAACCCAAACCCTAACCCTAACCCAAATCCTAATCCTAAACCTAACCCTAACCCTAACCCAAAAAGTAAACCTAACCCTAACCCAAACCCTAACCCTAACCCTAACCCAAACCCTAACCCTAACCCTAACCCTAACCCTAACCCTAACCCTAACCCTAACCGTAAACTTAACCTTAACCCTAACCCAAACCCTAAACCAAACGCTAACCCTAACCCTAAACCTAACCCTAAACCTAACCCTAACCCTAACCCAAAAACTAAAACTAACCCTAACCCAAACCCTAACCCTAACCCTAACCCAAACCCTAACCCTAACCCTAACCCTAACCCTAACCCTAACCCTAATCCTAACCCTATACCTAACCCTAACCCTAAGCCCAACCCAAACCCTAAACCTAACCCTAACCCTAACCCTAACCCTAACCCTAACCCTAATAATAACCCTAAACCTAAACCTAACAGAAACCCAAACCTAAACCTAACCCTCACGGTAACCCTAAACCTAACCCTAACCCTAACCCTAATCCTAACCATAAACCAAACCCTAACGCAAACCCAAACCCTAACCCTAACCCTAACCCTAACCCAAACCGAAACCCTAAATCTAATCCTAACCCTAACCCTAAACCTATAAGAAACCCAAACCCTAAACCTAACCCTAATCGTAACCCTAACCCTAACTCTAACCCTATCCATAACCCTAACACAAAACCAAACCCTAACACTAACCCTAACCCTACCCTAACCCAAACCGAAACCCAAACCCTAACCCTAATCCTAACCCTCACCCTAACCCTAACCCAAAACGTAACCCTAACACTAACCCTAAACCTGATCCTAAACCTAACACTAACCCTAAACCAATCCCTATCCCTAACACTATCACTAACCCTACCACTAACCCAAATGCTAACCCTAACCCTAACCCAAACCAAAACCCTAACCCTAACCCTAATCCTAACCATAAACCTAACCCTAACCCAAATCCAACCCTTAACCCTAAACCTAACCCTAACCCAAACCCTAACCCTAAACCTAACCCTAACCCTAACCCTAACTCAAACCCTAACCCTAACCATAACCCAAGAACTAACCCTAACCCTAACCCTAACCCAAACCCTAACCCTCATCCAAACCCTAACCCTAAACCTAAACCTAACACTAACCCTAAGCCAAACCCTAACAGTAACACTATCACTAACCCTAAAACTAACCCAAACCTTAACCCTAACCCAAACCCTAAACCTAACCCTAACCCAAACCCTAACCCAAACCCTAACAATAACCCTAAGCCTAACCCTATTCCTAACCCTAACCCTAACCCTAACCCTGACCCTATTCCTAACCCTAACCCTAAACCTAACCTTAAACCAAACCCTAACCCAAACCCTAACCCTAAACATAACCCGAACCCAAACCCTAACCCTAACCCAAACCCTAACCCTAACCCTAATACTAAACCTAACCCTAAGCCAAACCCTAATCCTAAACTTAACCCTACCCTAACCCAAAATGTAAACCTTACACTAACCCTAACCCTAACCCAAACCCTAACCCTAACCGTAATCCTAATCCTAAACCTAACGCTTACCCTAACTCAAACCCTAACCCTAACACTAACGCTAACCCTAATCCTAAACGTAACCCAAACCCTAACCCAAACCCTAACCCTAACACTAACACTAACCCTAAAACTAACCCAAAACCTAACCCTAACCCTAACCCAAAACAAAAGCCTAAACTTAACTCTGATCCTAACCCTAATCCTAACAATAACCCTAACCCTAACCCTATTCCTAACAGTAACCCTAACCCTAACCCTAACCCTAACCCTAACCCTAACCCTAAACCGAACCCTAACCCTAATCCTAACCCTAAACCTAACCCTATTCCTTACCCTAACCCTAAACCTAAACCTAACTCAAACCCAAACCCCAACCCTCACCCTTCCCCAAACCCGAACCCTATTCCAAACCCACACCGTAAACCCAACCCTAACCCAAACCCTAACCCAACCTTAACCCAAACCCTAACCCTAAACCTAACCCTAATCCTAATCCTAACCTTAACCCAAACCCTAACCCTAAATCTAACCCTAACACAAACCCTAACCCTCACCCTAACCCTAACCCAATCCCTAAACTTAACCCTAATCCTAATCCTAACCCTAACGCTAACCCTAACACAAACACTAAACCTAACCCTAACCCTAACCCCAACCCAAACCCTAACCCTAGCCCAAACCCTAACCCTAAAACTAACCCTAAACCTAATCCTAACCCTAACCCAAAAACTAACCCTAACCCTAACCCTAACCTAATCCTAAACCTAACCCTAACCATAACCCAAAAAGTAAACCTAAACCTAACCCTAACCCTAACCCTAACCCAAACCCTAACCCTAAACCTAACCCTAACCCTAATCCTAACCCTTACCCTAACCCAAAAACTAACCCTAACCCTAACCCTAACCCAAAAACTAACCCTAACCCTAACCCTACCCCAAACCCTACCCCTAACCCAAATCGTAATCCTAAACCTAACCCTAACCCTAACCCAAAAAGTAAACCTAACCCTAACCCAAACCCTAACCCTAACCCTAACCCAAACCCTAACCCTAACCCTAACCCTAACCCTAACCCTAACCCTAACCCTAACCCTAACCCTAACCGTAAACTTAACCTTAACCCTAACCCAAACCCTAAACCAAACGCTAACCCTAACCCTAAACCTAACCCTAAACCTAACCCTAACCCTAACCCAAAAACTAAACCTAACCCTAACCCAAAACCTAACCCTAACCCTAACCCAAACCCTAACCCTAACCCTAACCCTAACCCTAACCCTAATCCTAATCCTAACCCTATACCTAACCCTAACCCTAAGCCCAACCCAAACCCTAAACCTAACCCTAACCCTAACCCTAACCCTAACCCTAACCCTAATAATAACCCTAAACCTAAACCTAACAGAAACCCAAACCTAAACCTAACCCTCACGGTAACCCTAAACCTAACCCTAACCCTAACCCTAACCCTAACCCTAATCCTAACCATAAACCAAACCCTAACGCAAACCCAAACCCTAACCCTAACCCTAACTCTAACCCAAACCGAAACCCTAAATCTAATCCTAACCCTAACCCTAAACCTATAAGAAACCCAAACCCTAAACCTAACCCAAATCGTAACCCTAACACTAACTCTAACCCTAACCAGAACCCTAACACGAAACCAAACCCTAACACTAACCCTAACCCTACCCTAACCCAAACCGAAACCCAAACCCTAACCCTAATCCTAACCCTCACCCTAACCCTAACCCAAAACGTAACCCTAACACTAACCCTAAACCTGATCCTAAACCTAACACTAACCCTAAACCAATCCCTATCCCTAACACTATCACTAACCCTAACACTAACCCAAATGCTAACCCTAAACCTAACCCAAACCGAAACCCTAACCCTAACCCTAATCCTAACCATAAACCTAACCCTAACCCAAATCCAACCCTTAACCCTAAACCTAACCCTAACCCAAAACCTAACCCTAACCCTAACCCTAACCCTAACCCTAACTCAAACCCTAACCCTAACCATAACCCAAGAACTAACCCTAACCCTAACCCTAACCCAAACCCTAACCCTCATCCAAACCCTAACCCTAAACCTAAACCTAACACTAACCCTAAGCCAAAACCTAACCCTAATCCTAAACCTAAACCTAACCCAAACCCTAAATCAAACCCCAACCCTAACC
The DNA here is from genome assembly GCA_035773235.1 of Eospalax fontanierii. NCBI lineage: Eukaryota > Metazoa > Chordata > Mammalia > Rodentia > Spalacidae > Eospalax > Eospalax fontanierii. The sequence continues at coordinate 729,222 of JAJHUQ010000036.1, read as the reverse complement.
CAAACATTAACCCTAACACTAACCCTAACCCTAATTCTAAACCTAACCCTAACCCTAACCCAAAAAGTAAACCTAAACCTAACCCTAACCCTAACCCAAACCCTAACCCTAACCCTAACCCTAACACTAACCCTAACCCTAACCCTAAAGCTAATCCCTAACCCCTAACAACAAAGGTTAACCCAAACCCTAACCCTACGCCTAACCCAATCCCAAACCCTAAACCTAACCCTAACCCTAATCCAACCCTAACTCTAACGCTAACCGTAAACTTATCCCTAACCCTAACCCTAACCCTAAACCTAACCCAAACCCAAACCCTAACCCTAACCCTAACCCTTACCCTAACCCTAACCCTAACCCTAAACCTAAACCTAATCCTAACCCTAATCGTAACCCAAACCCACACCATAAACCCAACCCTAACCCATACCCTAAACCTAAACCTAACCCAAACCCAAACCCTAACCCTAAACTTAACCCTAAACCAAATCCTAAACCTAACGCTAACCTTAATCCAAACCCTAACCCTAAACCTAACCCTATTCCTAACCCTAACCCTAACCCTAACCTTAACCAAAACCCTAACGCTAAGCCTAACCCTAATCCTAATTGTAACCTAAACCCTAACCCTAACCCTAACCTTAACCCAAACCCTAACCCAAACCCTAACCTAAATCTAACCCTACTCCAAAACATAACCCTCGCCCTAACCCTAACCCAATCTCTAACCTTAACCCTAATCCTAATCCTAACCCTAACGCTAACCCTAACCTAAACCCTAACCTTAACCCTAACCCTAAAACTAACACTAACCCTAACCCTAATCCTAAAGCTAAACCTAACCCTAACCCAAAATGTAAACATAACCCTAACCCTAAGCCTAACCCAAACCCTAACCATAAACCTAATCCTAATCCTAACCCTAACCCAAACCCTAATCCTAAACCTAACCCTAACCCTCTCTAACCCTAACCCAAAACCTAAACCTAACCCTAACCCAAACCCTAAACCAAACCTTAACAATAACCCTAACCATAACCCTATTCCTAACCCTAACCCTAACCCTAAACCTAATCCTAATGCTAACCCAAACCCTAACCCTAAACCTAACCCAAACCCTAACCCTAAACCTAACCCAAACCAAAACCCTAACCCTAACCCTAACCCTAACCCTAATCCTATTCCTAACCCTAACGCTAACCCTAACCTTAACCCAAAACCTAACCCAAACCCTACCCCTAACCCTAACCCTAACCCAAACCCTAACCCTCACCCCAACCCTAACCCTAAAACTAACCCTAAACCTAAACCTAACCCTAACCCAAAAACTAACCCTAACCCTAACCCTAACGTAATCCTAAACCTAACCCTAACCATAACCCAAAAAGTAAACCTAAACCTAACCCTAACCCTAACCCTAACCCAAACCCTAACCCTAAACCTAACCCTAACCCTAATCCTAACCCTTACCCTAACCCAAAAATTAACCCTAACCCTAACCGTAACCCAAAAACTAACCCTAACCCTAACCCTAACCCAAACCCTAAACCTAACCCAAATCCTAATCCTAAACCTAACCCTAACCCTAACCCAAAAAGTAAACCTAAACCTAACCCTAACCCTAACCCAAATCCTAACCCTAACCATAACCCTAACCCTAACCCTAACCCTAAAGCTAATCCCTAACCCCTAACAACAAAGGTTAACCCAAACCCTAAC
>JAJHUQ010000036.1:680000-717500 GCA_035773235.1 Eospalax fontanierii | reverse complement strand
CCCTAACCCTAAACCTAACTCAAACCCAAACCCTAACCCTAACCCTTACCCTAACCCTAACCCTATTCCAAACCCACACCGTAAACCCAACCCTAACCCAAACCCTAACCCAACCTTAACCCAAACCCTAACCCTAAACCTAACCCTAATCCTAATCCTAACCTTAACCCAAACCCTACCCCTAAATCTAACCCTAATACAAACCCTAACCCTCACCCTAACCCTAACCCAATCCCTAAATATAACCCTAATCCTAATCCTAACCCTAACGCTAACCCTAACACAAACACTAATCCTAACCCTAACCCTAACCCTAACCCAAACCCTAACCCTAACCCAAACCCTAACCCTAAAACTAACCCTAAACCTAATCCTAACCCTAACCCAAAAACTAACCCTAACCCTAACCCTAACCTAATCCTAAACCTAACCCTAACCATAACCCAAAAAGTAAACCTAAACCTAACCCTAACCCTAACCCTAACCCAAACCCTAACCCTAAACCTAACCCTAACCCTAATCCTAACCCTTACCCTAACCCAAAAACTAACCCTAACCCTAACCCTAACCCAAAAACTAACCCTAACCCTAACCCTAACCCAAACCCTAACCCTAAACCTAACCCTAACCCTAATCCTAACCCTTTCCCTAACCCAAAAACTAACCCTAACCCTAACCCTAACCCAAAAACTAACCCTAACCCTAACCCTAACCCAAACCCTAACCCTAACCCAAATCCTAATCCTAAACCTAACCCTAACCCTAACCCAAAAAGTAAACCTAACCCTAACCCAAACCTTAATCCTAACCCTAACCCAAAACCTAACCCTAACCCTAACCCTAACCTTAACCCAAACCCTAACCGTAACACTAACCCTAAACCTAACCCTAACCCTTATGCTATCCCTAAAACTAACCCAAACCCAAACCCTAAACTTAACCCTAATCATGACCCTAACCCTAATCCTAACCCTAAGCCAAACCCTAAAGTTATCACTAACCCTAACCCTAACACTAACCCAAATCAAAACCTAAACCTAACCCTAACCCAAACCCTAACCCTAACACTAACCCTAACCCTAACACTAACCCAAACCCTATCCCTAACCCTAACCCAAAATAAAACCCTAACCCTAACCCTAACCCTAACCCAAACCCTAAATCTAACCCTAATCCTAACCCTAACCCTAACCCTAATCCTTGCCCTAACCCTAACCCGAACCCAAACCCAACCACTAAACCTAACGCTAACCCTAACCCTAACACAAACACTAACTATAAACATAACCCTAACCCTAATCCAAACCCTAAACCTAACGCTAATCCATACCCTAACCCTAACCCTAAACCTAACCCTATTCCTTACCCTAACCCTAACCCTAACCTTAACCTAAACCATAACCCTAACCCTAACCATAAAGTTAACCCTAACCCTCACCCTAACCCTAAACCTAACCCAAACCCTAACCCAACCTTAACCCAAACACTAACCCTAACACTAACCCTAATCCTAATCCTAACCTTAACCCTACCCCTATCCCTATCCTTAACCCAAACCCTAACTCAAACCCTAACGCTAAATCTAACCCTAACACAAACCCTAACACTCACCCTAAACCTAACTGAATCCCTAACCTTAACGCTAATCCTAATCGTAACCCTAACGCTAACCCTAACACAAACCCTAACCCTAACCCTAACCCTAACCCTAAACCTAACACTAACCCTAACCCTAATCCTAAACCTAACGCTACCCTTAACCCAAAAAGTAAACCTAAACCTAACCGTAAGCCTAACCCAAACCCTAACCCTAACCCTAATCCTAACGTGAACCCTAACACAAACCCTAATCCTAAACCTAACCCTAACCCAAACCCTAATCCTCAATAACCCTAACATAAAACCTAAACCTAACCCTAAGCCAAACCTAACCCAAACCCTAACAATAACACTAACCCTAACTCTATTCCTAACCCTAAACCTAACCCAAACCCTAACGCTAACCCAAACCCTAACCCTACAACTATCCCTAACCCTAACCCTAACCCTAATCCAAACCCAAAACCTAACACTAAACCTAAACCTAACCCTAACCTAAAACCAAACACTAACCCTATCCCTAACCCAAACCCACACCCTAAAACTAACCCTAACCCAAACCCTAACCCTAACCTTAACCCAATCCCTAACAGTAACACTAATACTAAACCTAACACTAACCCTAACGCTAACCCTAAACCTAACCCAAACCCAAACCCTAAATTTAACCCTAATCGTTACCCTAACCCTAATCATAACCCTAACCCAAACCCTAACCTTAACTCTAACTCTAACCCTAACACTAACCCAAATCAAAACCTACACCTAACCCTAACACAAACCCTAACCCTAACCTTAAACCAAACCCTAACCCAAACCCTAACCCTTAACATAACCCGAACCAAACCCCTACCCGTACCCCAAACCCTAACCCTAACCGTAATACTAAACCTAACCCTAAGCCAAACCCTAATCCTAAACTTAACCTTACCCTAACCCAAAATGTAAACCTTACACTAACCTTAACACTAACCCAAACCCTAACCCTAACCGTAATCCTAATCCTAAACCTAACGCTTACCCTAACTCAAACCCTAAGCCTAACACTAACGCTAACCCTAATCCTAAACGTAACACTAACCCTAACCCAAACCCTAACCCTAACACTAACACTAACCCTAACACTAACCCAAAACCTAACCCTAACCCTAACCCAAAACAAAAGCCTAAATTTAACTCTGATGCTAACCCTAATCCTAAAAATAACCCTAACCCTAACCCTATTCCTAACAGTAACCCTAACCCTAACACTAACCCAAATCAAAACCTAACCCTAACCCTAATCCTAACCCTTTCCCTAACCCAAAAACTAACCCTAACCCTAACCCTAACCCAAAAACTAATCCTAACCCTAACCCTAACCCAAACCCTAACCCTAACCCAAATCCTAATCCTAAACCTAACCCTAACCCTAACCCAAAAAGTAAACCTAACCCTAACCCAAACCCTAACCCTAACCCTAACCCAAACCCTAACCCTAACCCTAACCCTAACCCTAACCCTAACCCTAACCCTAACCGTAAACTTAACCTTAACCCTAACCCAAACCCTAAACCAAACGCTAACCCTAACCCTAAACCTAACCCTAAACCTAACCCTAACCCTAACCCAAAAACTAAACCTAACCCTAACCCAAACCCTAACCCTATCCCTAACCCAAACCCTAACCCTAACCCTAACCCTAACCCTAACCCTAATCCTAACCCTATACCTAACCCTAACCCTAAGCCCAACCCAAACCCTAAACCTAATCCTAACCCTAACCCTAACCCTAACCCTAACCCTAATAATAACCCTAAACCTAAACCTAACAGAAACCCAAACCTAAACCTAACCCTCACGGTAACCCTAAACCTAACCCTAACCCTAACCCTAACCCTAACCCTAATCCTAACCATAAACCAAACCCTAACGCAAACCCAAACCCTAACCCTAACCCTAACCCTAACCCAAACCGAAACCCTAAATCTAATCCTAACCCTAACCCTAAACCTATAAGAAACCCAAACCCTAAACCTAACCCTAATCGTAACCCTAACCCTAACTCTAACCCTATCCATAACCCTAACACAAAACCAAACCCTAACACTAACCCTAACCCTACCCTAACCCAAACCGAAACCCAAACCCTAACCCTAATCCTAACCCTCACCCTAACCCTAACCCAAAACGTAACCCTAACACTAACCCTAAACCTGATCCTAAACCTAACACTAACCCTAAACCAATCCCTATCCCTAACACTATCACTAACCCTAACACTAACCCAAATGCTAACCCTAACCCTAACCCAAACCGAAACCCTAACCCTAACCCTAATCCTAACCATAAACCTAACCCTAACCCAAATCCAACCCTTAACCCTAAACCTAACCCTAACCCAAACCCTAACCCTAACCCTAACCCTAACCCTAACCCTAACTCAAACCCTAACCCTAACCATAACCCAAGAACTAACCCTAACCCAAACCCTAACCCTCATCCAAACCCTAACCCTAAACCTAAACCTAACACTAACCCTAAGCCAAACCCTAACAGTAACACTATCACTAACCCTAACACTAACCCAAACCTTAACCCTAACCCTAACCCTAACCCTAACCCTAACCCTAACCCTAACCCTAACCCTAACCCTACCCCAAACACTAAACCTAACCCTAACCCAACCCCTAACCCTATCCCTAACCCAAACCCTAACCCTAACCCTAACCCTAACCCTAACCCTAACCCTAATCCTAACCCTATACCTAACCCTAGCCCTAAGCCCAACCCATAACCTAAACCTAACCCTAACCCTAACCCTAACCCTAACCCTAACCCTAATAATAACCCTAAACCTAAACCTAACAGAAACCCAAACCTAAACCTAACCCTCACGGTAACCCTAAACCTAACCCTAACCCTAACCCTAACCCTAACCCTAATCCTAACCATAAACCAAACCCTAACGCAAACCCAAACCCTAACCCTAACCCTAACCCTAACCCAAACCGAAACCCTAAATCTAATCCTAACCCTAACCCTAAACCTATAAGAAACCCAAACCCTAAACCTAACCCTAATCGTAACCCTAACCCTAACTCTAACCCTATCCATAACCCTAACACAAAACCAAACCCTAACACTAACCCTAACCCTACCCTAACCCAAACCGAAACCCAAACCCTAACCCTAATCCTAACCCTCACCCTAACCCTAACCCAAAACGTAACCCTAACACTAACCCTAAACCTGATCCTAAACCTAACACTAACCCTAAACCAATCCCTATCCCTAACACTATCACTAACCCTAACACTAACCCAAATGCTAACCCTAACCCTAACCCAAACCGAAACCCTAACCCTAACCCTAATCCTAATCATAAACCTAACCCTAAACCAAATCCAACCCTTAACCCTAAACCTAACCCTAACCCAAACCCTAACCCTAACCCTAACCCTAACCCTAACCCTAACTCAAACCCTAACCCTAACCATAACCCAAGAACTAACCCTAACCCAAACCCTAACCCTCATCCAAACCCTAACCCTAAACCTAAACCTAACACTAACCATAAGCCAAACCCTAACAGTAACACTATCACTAACCCTAACACTAACCCAAACCTTAACCCTAACCCAAACCCTAAACCTAACCCTAACCCAAACCCTAACCCAAACCCTAACAATAACCCTAAGCCTAACCCTATTCCTAACCCTAACCCTAACCCTAACCCTGACCCTATTCCTAACCCTAACCCTAAACCTAACCTTAAACCAAACCCTAACCCAAACCCTAACCCTAAACATAACCCGAACCCAAACCCTAACCCTAACCCAAACCCTAACCCTAACCCTAATACTAAACCTAACCCTAAGCCAAACCCTAATCCTAAACTTAACCCTACCCTAACCCAAAATGTAAACCTTACACTAACCCTAACCCTAACCCAAACCCTAACCCTAACCGTAATCCTAATCCTAAACCTAACGCTTACCCTAACTCAAACCCTAACCCTAACACTAACGCTAACCCTAATCCTAAACGTAACACTAACCCTAACCCAAACCCTAACCCTAACACTAACACTAACCCTAACACTAACCCAAAACCTAACCCTAACCCTAACCCAAAACAAAAGCCTAAACTTAACTCTGATCCTAACCCTAATCCTAACAATAACCCTAACCCTAACCCTATTCCTAACAGTAACCCTAACCCTAACCCTAACCCTAACCCTAACCCTAACCCTAAACCGAACCCTAACCCTAATCCTAACCCTAAAACTAACCCTATTCCTTACCCTAACCCTAACCCTAAACCTAACTCAAACCCAAACCCTAACCCTAACCCTTACCCTAACCCTAACCCTATTCCAAACCCACACCGTAAACCCAACCCTAACCCAAACCCTAACCCAACCTTAACCCAAACCCTAACCCTAAACCTAACCCTAATCCTAATCCTAACCTTAACCCAAACCCTAACCCTAAATCTAACCCTAACACAAACCCTAACCCTCACCCTAACCCTAACCCAATCCCTAAACTTAACCCTAATCCTAATCCTAACCCTAACGCTAACCCTAACACAAACACTAATCCTAACCCTAACCCTAACCCTAACCCAAACCCTAACCCTAACCCAAACCCTAACCCTAAAACTAACCCTAAACCTAATCCTAACCCTAACCCAAAAACTAACCCTAACCCTAACCCTAACCTAATCCTAAACCTAACCCTAACCATAACCCAAAAAGTAAACCTAAACCTAACCCTAACCCTAACCCTAACCCAAACCCTAACCCTAAACCTAACCCTAACCCTAATCCTAACCCTTACCCTAACCCAAAAACTAACCCTAACCCTAACCCTAACCCAAAAACTAACCCTAACCCTAACCCTACCCCAAACCCTAACCCTAACCCAAATCCTAATCCTAAACCTAACCCTAACCCTAACCCAAAAAGTAAACCTAACCCTAACCCTAACCCTAACCCTAATCCTAAGCCTAACCCTAACCCAAAAACTAAACCTAACCCTAACCCAAACCCTAACCCTAACCCTAACCCAAACCCTAACCCTAACCCTAACACTAACCCTAACCCTAACCCTAATCCTAACCCCATCCCTAACCCTAACCCTAACCCCAACCCTAACCCTAAACCTAACCCTAACCCTAACCCTAACCCTAACCCTAACCCTAATAATAACCCTAAACCTAAACCTAACAGAAACCCAAACCTAAACCTAACCCTCACGGTAACCCTAAACCTAACCCTAACCCTAGCCCTAACCCTAACCCTAATCCTAACCATAAACCAAACCCTAACGCAAACCCAAACCCTAACCCTAACCCTAACCCTAACCCAAACCGATACCCTAAGTCTAATCCTGACCCTAACCCTAAACCTATAAGAAACCCAAACCCTAAGCGTAACCCTAAGCGTAACCCTAACCCTAACTCTAACCCTATCCATAACCCTAACACAAAACCAAACCCTAACACTAACCCTAACCGTACCCTAACCCAAACCGAAACCCAAACCCTAACCCTAATCCTAACCCTCACCCTAACCCTAACCCAAAACGTAACCCTAACACTAACACTAAACCTGATCCTAAACCTAACACTAACCCTAAACCAATCCCTATCCCTAACACTATCACTAACCCTAACACTAACCCAAATGCTAACCCTAACCCTAACCCAAACCGAAACCCTAACCCTAACCCTAATCCTAACCATAAACCTAACCCTAACCCAAATCCAACCCTTAACCCTAAACCTAACCCTAACCCAAACCCTAACCCTAACCCTAACCCTAACCCTAACTCAAACCCTAACCCTAACCATAACCCAAGAACTAACCCAAACCCTAACCCTCATCCAAACCCTAACCCTAAACCTAAACCTAACACTAACCCTAAGCCAAACCCTAACAGTAACACTATCACTAACCCTAACACTAACCCAAACCTTAACCCTAACCCAAACCCTAAACCTAACCCTAACCCTAACCCAAAACCTAACCCTAATCCTAAACCTAAACCTAACCCAAACCCTAAATCAAACCCTAACCCTAACCCAAACATTAACCCTAACACTAACCCTAACCCTAATTCTAAAGCTAACCCTAACCCTAACCCAAAAAGTAAACCTAAACCTAACCCTAACCCTAACCCAAACCCTAACCCTAACCCTAACCCTAACACTAACCCTAACCCTAACCCTAAAGCTAATCCCTAACCCCTAGCAACAAAGGTTAACCCAAACCCTAACCCTACGCCTAACCCAATCCCAAACCCTAAACCTAACCCTAACCCTAATCCAACCCTAACTCTAACGCTAACCGTAAACTCAACCCTAACCCTAACCCTAACCCTAAACCTAACCCAAACCCAAACCCTAACCCTAACCCTAACCCTTACCCTAACCCTAACCCTAACCCTAAACCTAAACCTAATCCTAACCCTAATCGTTACCCAAACCCACACCATAAACCCAACCCTAACCCATACCCTAAACCTAAACCTAACCCAAACCCAAACCCTAACCCTAAACTTAACCCTGAACCAAATCCTAAACCTAACGCTAACCTTAATCCAAACCCTAACCCTAAACTTAACCCTAAACCTAACCCTAACCCTAACCCAAAAACTAAACCTAACCCTAACCCAAACCCTAACCCTAACCCTAACCCAAACCCTAACCCTAACCCTAACCCTAACCCTAACCCTAACCCTAATCCTAACCCTATACCTAACCCTAACCCTAAGCCCAACCCAAACCCTAAACCTAACCCTAACCCTAACCCTAACCCTAACCCTAATAATAACCCTAAACCTAAACCTAACAGAAACCCAAACCTAAACCTAACCCTCACGGTAACCCTAAACCTAACCCTAACCCTAACCCTAACCCTAACCCTAATCCTAACCATAAACCAAACCCTAACGCAAACCCAAACCCTAACCCTAACCCTAACCCTAACCCAAACCGAAACCCTAAATCTAATCCTAATCCTAACCCTAAACCTATAAGAAACCCAAACCCTAAACCTAACCCTAATCGTAACCCTAACCCTAACTCTAACCCTATCCATAACCCTAGCACAAAACCAAACCCTAACACTAACCCTAACCCTACCCTTACCCAACCCGAAACCCAAACCCTAACCCTAATCCTAACCCTCACCCTAACCCTAACCCAAAACGTAACCCTAACACTAACCTAAACCTGATCCTAAACCTAACACTAACCCTAAACCAATCCCTATCCCTAACACTATCACTAACCCTAACACTAACCCAAATGCTAACCCTAACCCTAACCCAAACCGAAACCCTAACCCTAACCCTAATCCTAACCATAAACCTAACCCTAACCCAAATCCAACCCTTAACCCTAAACCTAACCCTAACCCAAACCCTAACCCTAACCCTAACCCTAACCCTAACCCTAACCCTAACTCAAACCCTAACCCTAACCATAACCCAAGAACTAACCCTAACCCAAACCCTAACCCTCATCCAAACCCTAACCCTAAACCTAAACCTAACACTAACCCTAAGCCAAACCCTAACAGAAACACTATCACTAACCCTAACACTAACCCAAACCTTAACCCTAACCCAAACCCTAAACCTAACCCTAACCCAAACCCTAACCCAAACCCTAACAATAACCCTAAGCCTAACCCTATTCCTAACCCTAACTCTAACCCTAACCCTGACCCTATTCCTAAACCTAACCCTAAACCTAACCTTAAACCAAACCCTAACCCTAAACATAACCCGAACCCAAACCCTAACCCTAACCCAAACCCTAACCCTAACCCTAATACTAAACCTAACCCTAAGCCAAACCCTAATCCTAAACTTAACCCTACCCTAACCCAAAATGTAAACCTTACACTAACCCTAACCCTAACCCAAACCCTAACCCTAACCGTAATCCTAATCCTAAACCTAACGCTTAGCCTAACTCAAACCCTAACCCTAACACTAACGCTAACCCTAATCCTAAACGTAACACTAACCCTAACCCACACCCTAACCCTAACACTAACACTAACATTAACACTAACCCAAAACCTAACCCTAACCCTAACCCAAAACAAAAGCCTAAACTTAACTCTGATCCTAACCCTAATCCTAACAATAACCCTAACCCTAACCCTATTCCTAACAGTAACCCTAACCCTAACCCTAACCCTAACCCTAACCCTAACCCTAAACCGAAACCTAACCCTAATCCTAACCCTAAACCTAACCCTATTCCTTACCCTAACCCTAACCCTAAACCTAACTCAAACCCAAACCCTAACCCTAACCCTTACCCTAACCCTAACCCTATTCCAAACCCACACCGTAAACCCAACCCTAACCCAAACCCTAACCCAACCTTAACCCAAACCCTAACCCTAAACCTAACCCTAATCCTAATCCTAACCTTAACCCAAACCCTACCCCTAAATCTAACCCTAATACAAACCCTAACCCTCACCCTAACCCTAACCCAATCCCTAAATATAACCCTAATCCTAATCCTAACCCTAACGCTAACCCTAACACAAACACTAATCCTAACCCTAACCCTAACCCTAACCCAAACCCTAACCCTAACCCAAACCCTAACCCTAAAACTAACCCTAAACCTAATCCTAACCCTAACCCAAAAACTAACCCTAACCCTAACCCTAACCTAATCCTAAACCTAACCCTAACCATAACCCAAAAAGTAAACCTAAACCTAACCCTAACCCTAACCCTAACCCAAACCCTAACCCTAAACCTAACCCTAACCCTAATCCTAACCCTTACCCTAACCCAAAAACTAACCCTAACCCTAACCCTAACCCAAAAACTAACCCTAACCCTAACCCTACCCCAAACCCTAACCCTAACCCAAATCCTAATCCTAAACCTAACCCTAACCCTAACCCAAAAAGTAAACCTAACCCTAACCCTAACCCTAACCCTAACCCTAACCCTAACCCTAACCCAAAAACTAAACCTAACCCTAACCCAAACCCTAACCCTAACCCTAACCCAAACCCTAACCCTAACCCTAACCCTAACCCTAACCCTAACCCTAATCCTAACCCTATACCTAACCCTAACCCTAAGCCCAACCCAAACCCTAAACCTAACCCTAACCCTAACCCTAACCCTAACCCTAACCCTAATAATAACCCTAAACCTAAACCTAACAGAAACCGACACCTAAAGCTAACCGTCACGGTTCCCCTAAACCTAACCCCTACCCTAACCCTAACCCTAATCCTAATCCTAACCATAAACGAACCCCTAACGCAAACCCAAACCCTAACCCTAACCCTAACCCTAACCCAAACCGAAACCCTAAATCTAATCCTAACCCTAACCCTAAACCTATAAGAAACCCAAACCCTAAACCTAACCCTAATCGTAACCCTAACCCTAACTCTAACCCTATCCATAACCCTAACACAAAACCAAACCCTAACGCTAACCCTAACCCTACCCTAACCCAAACCGAAACCCAAACCCTAACCCTAATCCTAACCCTCACCCTAACCCTAACCCAAAACGTAACCCTAACACTAACACTAAACCTGATCCTAAACCTAACACTAACCCTAAACCAATCCCTATCCCTAACACTATCACTAACCCTAACACTAACCCAAATGCTAACCCTAACCCTAACCCAAACCGAAACCCTAACCCTAACCCTAATCCTAACCATAAACCTAACCCTAACCCAAATCCAACCCTTAACCCTAAACCTAACCCTAACCCAAACCCTAACCCTAACCCTAACCCTAACCCTAACTCAAACCCTAACCCTAACCATAACCCAAGAACTAACCCAAACCCTAACCCTCATCCAAACCCTAACCCTAAACCTAAACCTAACACTAACCCTAAGCCAAACCCTAACAGTAACACTATCACTAACCCTAACACTAACCCAAACCTTAACCCTAACCCAAACCCTAAACCTAACCCTAACCCTAACCCAAAACCTAACCCTAATCCTAAACCTAAACCTAACCCAAACCCTAAATCAAACCCTAACCCTAACCCAAACATTAACCCTAACACTAACCCTAACCCTAATTCTAAAGCTAACCCTAACCCTAACCCAAAAAGTAAACCTAAACCTAACCCTAACCCTAACCCAAACCCTAACCCTAACCCTAACCCTAACACTAACCCTAACCCTAACCCTAAAGCTAATCCCTAACCCCTAACAACAAAGGTTAACCCAAACCCTAACCCTACGCCTAACCCAATCCCAAACCCTAAACCTAACCCTAACCCTAATCCAACCCTAACTCTAACGCTAACCGTAAACTCAACCCTAACCCTAACCCTAACCCTAAACCTAACCCAAACCCAAACCCTAACCCTAACCCTAACCCTTACCCTAACCCTAACCCTAACCCTAAACCTAAACCTAATCCTAACCCTAATCGTTACCCAAACCCACACCATAAACCCAACCCTAACCCATACCCTAAACCTAAACCTAACCCAAACCCAAACCCTAACCCTAAACTTAACCCTGAACCAAATCCTAAACCTAACGCTAACCTTAATCCAAACCCTAACCCTAAACTTAACCCTAAACCTAACCCTAACCCTAACCCAAAAACTAAACCTAACCCTAACCCAAACCCTAACCCTAACCCTAACCCAAACCCTAACCCTAACCCTAACCCTAACCCTAACCCTAACCCTAATCCTAACCCTATACCTAACCCTAACCCTAAGCCCAACCCAAACCCTAAACCTAACCCTAACCCTAACCCTAACCCTAACCCTAATAATAACCCTAAACCTAAACCTAACAGAAACCCAAACCTAAACCTAACCCTCACGGTAACCCTAAACCTAACCCTAACCCTAACCCTAACCCTAACCCTAATCCTAACCATAAACCAAACCCTAACGCAAACCCAAACCCTAACCCTAACCCTAACCCTAACCCAAACCGAAACCCTAAATCTAATCCTAACCCTAACCCTAAACCTATAAGAAACCCAAACCCTAAACCTAACCCTAATCGTAACCCTAACCCTAACTCTAACCCTATCCATAACCCTAACACAAAACCAAACCCTAACACTAACCCTAACCCTACCCTAACCCAAACCGAAACCCAAACCCTAACCCTAATCCTAACCCTCACCCTAACCCTAACCCAAAACGTAACCCTAACACTAACCCTAAACCTGATCCTAAACCTAACACTAACCCTAAACCAATCCCTATCCCTAACACTATCACTAACCCTAACACTAACCCAAATGCTAACCCTAACCCTAACCCAAACCGAAACCCTAACCCTAACCCTAATCCTAACCATAAACCTAACCCTAACCCAAATCCAACCCTTAACCCTAAACCTAACCCTAACCCAAACCCTAACCCTAACCCTAACCCTAACCCTAACCCTAACTCAAACCCTAACCCTAACCATAACCCAAGAACTAACCCTAACCCAAACCCTAACCCTCATCCAAACCCTAACCCTAAACCTAAACCTAACACTAACCCTAAGCCAAACCCTAACAGTAACACTATCACTAACCCTAACACTAACCCAAACCTTAACCCTAACCCTAACCCTAACCCTAACCCTAACCCTAACCCTAACCCTAACCCTAACCCTAACCCAAAAACTAAACCTAACCCTAACCCAAACCCTAACCCTATCCCTAACCCAAACCCTAACCCTAACCCTAACCCTAACCCTAACCCTAACCCTAATCCTAACCCTATACCTAACCCTAACCCTAAGCCCAACCCAAACCCTAAACCTAACCCTAACCCTAACCCTAACCCTAACCCTAACCCTAATAATAACCCTAAACCTAAACCTAACAGAAACCCAAACCTAAACCTAACCCTCACGGTAACCCTAAACCTAACCCTAACCCTAACCCTAACCCTAACCCTAATCCTAACCATAAACCAAACCCTAACGCAAACCCAAACCCTAACCCTAACCCTAACCCTAACCCAAACCGAAACCCTAAATCTAATCCTAACCCTAACCCTAAACCTATAAGAAACCCAAACCCTAAACCTAACCCTAATCGTAACCCTAACCCTAACTCTAACCCTATCCATAACCCTAACACAAAACCAAACCCTAACACTAACCCTAACCCTACCCTAACCCAAACCGAAACCCAAACCCTAACCCTAATCCTAACCCTCACCCTAACCCTAACCCAAAACGTAACCCTAACACTAACCCTAAACCTGATCCTAAACCTAACACTAACCCTAAACCAATCCCTATCCCTAACACTATCACTAACCCTAACACTAACCCAAATGCTAACCCTAACCCTAACCCAAACCGAAACCCTAACCCTAACCCTAATCCTAATCATAAACCTAACCCTAAACCAAATCCAACCCTTAACCCTAAACCTAACCCTAACCCAAACCCTAACCCTAACCCTAACCCTAACCCTAACCCTAACTCAAACCCTAACCCTAACCATAACCCAAGAACTAACCCTAACCCAAACCCTAACCCTCATCCAAACCCTAACCCTAAACCTAAACCTAACACTAACCATAAGCCAAACCCTAACAGTAACACTATCACTAACCCTAACACTAACCCAAACCTTAACCCTAACCCAAACCCTAAACCTAACCCTAACCCAAACCCTAACCCAAACCCTAACAATAACCCTAAGCCTAACCCTATTCCTAACCCTAACCCTAACCCTAACCCTGACCCTATTCCTAACCCTAACCCTAAACCTAACCTTAAACCAAACCCTAACCCAAACCCTAACCCTAAACATAACCCGAACCCAAACCCTAACCCTAACCCAAACCCTAACCCTAACCCTAATACTAAACCTAACCCTAAGCCAAACCCTAATCCTAAACTTAACCCTACCCTAACCCAAAATGTAAACCTTACACTAACCCTAACCCTAACCCAAACCCTAACCCTAACCGTAATCCTAATCCTAAACCTAACGCTTACCCTAACTCAAACCCTAACCCTAACACTAACGCTAACCCTAATCCTAAACGTAACACTAACCCTAACCCAAACCCTAACCCTAACACTAACACTAACCCTAACACTAACCCAAAACCTAACCCTAACCCTAACCCAAAACAAAAGCCTAAACTTAACTCTGATCCTAACCCTAATCCTAACAATAACCCTAACCCTAACCCTATTTCTAACAGTAACCCTAAACCTAACCCTAACCCTAACCCTAACCCTAACCCTAAACCGAACCCTAACCCTAATCCTAACCCTAAAACTAACCCTATTCCTTACCCTAACCCTAACCCTAAACCTAACTCAAACCCAAACCCTAACCCTAACCCTTACCCTAACCCTAACCCTATTCCAAACCCACACCGTAAACCCAACCCTAACCCAAACCCTAACCCAACCTTAACCCAAACCCTAACCCTAAACCTAACCCTAATCCTAATCCTAACCTTAACCCAAACCCTAACCCTAAATCTAACCCTAACACAAACCCTACCCCTCACCCTAACCCTAACCCAATCCCTAAACTTAACCCTAAACCTAATCATAACCCTAACGCTAACCCTAACACAAACACTAATCCTAACCCTAACCCTAACCCTAACCCAAACCCTAACCCTAACCCAAACCCTAACCCTAAAACTAACCCTAAACCTAATCCTAACCCTAACCCAAAAACTAACCCTAACCCTAACCCTAACCTAATCCTAAACCTAACCCTAACCATAACCCAAAAAGTAAACCTAAACCTAACCCTAACCCTAACCCTAACCCAAACCCTAACCCTAAACCTAACCCTAACCCTAATCCTAACCCTTACCCCAACCCAAAAACTAACCCTAACCCTAACCCTAACCCAAAAACTAACCCTAACCCTAACCCTACCCCAAACCCTAACCCTAACCCAAATCCTAATCCTAAACCTAACCCTAACCCTAACCCAAAAAGTAAACCTAACCCTAACCCTAACCCTAACCCTAACCCTAACCCTAACCCTAACCCAAAAACTAAACCTAACCCTAACCCAAACCCTAACCCTAACCCTAACCCAAACCCTAACCCTAACCCTAACCCTAACCCTAACCCTAACCCTAATCCTAACCCTATACCTAACCCTAACCCTAAGCCCAACCCAAACCCTAAACCTAACCCTAACCCTAACCCTAACCCTAACCCTAACCCTAATAATAACCCTAAACCTAAACCTAACAGAAACCCAAACCTAAACCTAACCCTCACGGTAACCCTAAACCTAACCCTAACCCTAACCCTAACCCTAACCCTAATCCTAACCATAAACCAAACCCTAACGCAAACCCAAACCCTAACCCTAACCCTAACCCTAACCCAAACCGAAACCCTAAATCTAATCCTAACCCTAACCCTAAACCTATAAGAAACCCAAACCCTAAACCTAACCCTAATCGTAACCCTAACCCTAACTCTAACCCTATCCATAACCCTAACACAAAACCAAACCCTAACACTAACCCTAACCCTACCCTAACCCAAACCGAAACCCAAACCCTAACCCTAATCCTAACCCTCACCCTAACCCTAACCCAAAACGTAACCCTAACACTAACACTAAACCTGATCCTAAACCTAACACTAACCCTAAACCAATCCCTATCCCTAACACTATCACTAACCCTAACACTAACCCAAATGCTAACCCTAACCCTAACCCAAACCGAAACCCTAACCCTAACCCTAATCCTAACCATAAACCTAACCCTAACCCAAATCCAACCCTTAACCCTAAACCTAACCCTAACCCAAACCCTAACCCTAACCCTAACCCTAACCCTAACTCAAACCCTAACCCTAACCATAACCCAAGAACTAACCCAAACCCTAACCCTCATCCAAACCCTAACCCTAAACCTAAACCTAACACTAACCCTAAGCCAAACCCTAACAGTAACACTATCACTAACCCTAACACTAACCCAAACCTTAACCCTAACCCAAACCCTAAACCTAACCCTAACCCTAACCCAAAACCTAACCCTAATCCTAAACCTAAACCTAACCCAAACCCTAAATCAAACCCTAACCCTAACCCAAACATTAACCCTAACACTAACCCTAACCCTAATTCTAAAGCTAACCCTAACCCTAACCCAAAAAGTAAACCTAAACCTAACCCTAACCCTAACCCAAACCCTAACCCTAACCCTAACCCTAACACTAACCCTAACCCTAACCCTAAAGCTAATCCCTAACCCCTAACAACAAAGGTTAACCCAAACCCTAACCCTACGCCTAACCCAATCCCAAACCCTAAACCTAACCCTAACCCTAATCCAACCCTAACTCTAACGCTAACCGTAAACTCAACCCTAACCCTAACCCTAACCCTAAACCTAACCCAAACCCAAACCCTAACCCTAACCCTAACCCTTACCCTAACCCTAACCCTAACCCTAAACCTAAACCTAATCCTAACCCTAATCGTTACCCAAACCCACACCATAAACCCAACCCTAACCCATACCCTAAACCTAAACCTAACCCAAACCCAAACCCTAACCCTAAACTTAACCCTGAACCAAATCCTAAACCTAACGCTAACCTTAATCCAAACCCTAACCCTAAACTTAACCCTAAACCTAACCCTAACCCTAACCCAAAAACTAAACCTAACCCTAACCCAAACCCTAACCCTAACCCTAACCCAAACCCTAACCCTAACCCTAACCCTAACCCTAACCCTAACCCTAATCCTAACCCTATACCTAACCCTAACCCTAAGCCCAACCCAAACCCTAAACCTAACCCTAACCCTAACCCTAACCCTAACCCTAATAATAACCCTAAACCTAAACCTAACAGAAACCCAAACCTAAACCTAACCCTCACGGTAACCCTAAACCTAACCCTAACCCTAACCCTAACCCTAACCCTAATCCTAACCATAAACCAAACCCTAACGCAAACCCAAACCCTAACCCTAACCCTAACCCTAACCCAAACCGAAACCCTAAATCTAATCCTAATCCTAACCCTAAACCTATAAGAAACCCAAACCCTAAACCTAACCCTAATCGTAACCCTAACCCTAACTCTAACCCTATCCATAACCCTAACACAAAACCAAACCCTAACACTAACCCTAACCCTACCCTAACCCAAACCGAAACCCAAACCCTAACCCTAATCCTAACCCTCACCCTAACCCTAACCCAAAACGTAACCCTAACACTAACCTAAACCTGATCCTAAACCTAACACTAACCCTAAACCAATCCCTATCCCTAACACTATCACTAACCCTAACACTAACCCAAATGCTAACCCTAACCCTAACCCAAACCGAAACCCTAACCCTAACCCTAATCCTAACCATAAACCTAACCCTAACCCAAATCCAACCCTTAACCCTAAACCTAACCCTAACCCAAACCCTAACCCTAACCCTAACCCTAACCCTAACCCTAACCCTAACTCAAACCCTAACCCTAACCATAACCCAAGAACTAACCCTAACCCAAACCCTAACCCTCATCCAAACCCTAACCCTAAACCTAAACCTAACACTAACCCTAAGCCAAACCCTAACAGAAACACTATCACTAACCCTAACACTAACCCAAACCTTAACCCTAACCCAAACCCTAAACCTAACCCTAACCCAAACCCTAACCCAAACCCTAACAATAACCCTAAGCCTAACCCTATTCCTAACCCTAACTCTAACCCTAACCCTGACCCTATTCCTAAACCTAACCCTAAACCTAACCTTAAACCAAACCCTAACCCTAAACATAACCCGAACCCAAACCCTAACCCTAACCCAAACCCTAACCCTAACCCTAATACTAAACCTAACCCTAAGCCAAACCCTAATCCTAAACTTAACCCTACCCTAACCCAAAATGGAAACCTTACACTAACCCTAACCCTAACCCAAACCCTAACCCTAACCGTAATCCTAATCCTAAACCTAACGCTTACCCTAACTCAAACCCTAACCCTAACACTAACGCTAACCCTAATCCTAAACGTAACACTAACCCTAACCCAAACCCTAACCCTAACACTAACACTAACATTAACACTAACCCAAAACCTAACCCTAACCCTAACCCAAAACAAAAGCCTAAACTTAACTCTGATCCTAACCCTAATCCTAACAATAACCCTAACCCTAACCCTATTCCTAACAGTAACCCTAACCCTAACCCTAACCCTAACCCTAACCCTAACCCTAAACCGAAACCTAACCCTAATCCTAACCCTAAACCTAACCCTATTCCTTACCCTAACCCTAACCCTAAACCTAACTCAAACCCAAACCCTAACCCTAACCCTTACCCTAACCCTAACCCTATTCCAAACCCACACCGTAAACCCAACCCTAACCCAAACCCTAACCCAACCTTAACCCAAACCCTAACCCTAAACCTAACCCTAATCCTAATCCTAACCTTAACCCAAACCCTACCCCTAAATCTAACCCTAATACAAACCCTAACCCTCACCCTAACCCTAACCCAATCCCTAAATATAACCCTAATCCTAATCCTAACCCTAACGCTAACCCTAACACAAACACTAATCCTAACCCTAACCCTAACCCTAACCCAAACCCTAACCCTAACCCAAACCCTAACCCTAAAACTAACCCTAAACCTAATCCTAACCCTAACCCAAAAACTAACCCTAACCCTAACCCTAACCTAATCCTAAACCTAACCCTAACCATAACCCAAAAAGTAAACCTAAACCTAACCCTAACCGTAACCCTAACCCAAACCCTAACCCTAAACCTAACCCTAACCCTAACCCTAATCCTAACCCTTACCCTAACCCAAAAACTAACCCTAACCCTAACCCTAACCCAAAAACTAACCCTAACCCTAACCCTAACGCAAACCCTAACCCTAAACCTAACCCTAACCCTAATCCTAACCCTTTCCCTAACCCAAAAACTAACCCTAACCCTAACCCTAACCCAAAAACTAACCCTAACACTAACCCTAACCCAAACCCTAACCCTAACCCAAATCCTAATCCTAAACCTAACCCTAACCCTAACCCAAAAAGTAAACCTAACCCTAACCCAAACCTTAATCCTAACCCTAACCCAAAACCTAACCCTAACCCTAACCCTAACCCTAACCCTAACCCTAACCCTAACCCTAACCGTAAACTTAACCTTAACCCTAACCCAAACCCTAAACCAAACGCTAACCCTAACCCTAAACCTAACCCTAAACCTAACCCTAACCCTAACCCAAAAACTAAACCTAACCCTAACCCAAACCCTAACCCTAACCCTAACCCAAACCCTAACCCTAACCCTAACCCTAACCCTAACCCTAACCCTAATCCTAACCCTATACCTAACCCTAACCCTAAGCCCAACCCAAACCCTAAACGTAACCCTAACCCTAACCCTAACCCTAACCCTAACCCTAATAATAACCCTAAACCTAAACCTAACAGAAACCCAAACCTAAACCTAACCCTCACGGTAACCCTAAACCTAACCCTAACCCTAACCCTAACCCTAACCCTAATCCTAACCATAAACCAAACCCTAACGCAAAACCAAACCCTAACCCTAACCCTAACCCTAACCCAAACCGAAACCCTAAATCTAATCCTAACCCTAACCCTAAACCTATAAGAAACCCAAACCCTAAACCTAACCCTAATCGTAACCCTAACCCTAACTCTAACCCTATCCATAACCCTAACACAAAACCAAACCCTAACACTAACCCTAACCCTACCCTAACCCAAACCGAAACCCAAACCCTAACCCTAATCCTAACCCTCACCCTAACCCTAACCCAAAACATAACCCTAACACTAACCCTAAACCTGATCCTAAACCTAACACTAACCCTAAACCAATCCCTATCCCTAACACTATCACTAACCCTAACACTAACCCAAATGCTAACCCTAACCCTAACCCAAACCGAAACCCTAACCCTAACCCTAATCCTAACCATAAACCTAACCCTAACCCAAATCCAACCCTTAACCCTAAACCTAACCCTAACCCAAACCCTAACCCTAACCCTAACCCTAACCCTAACCCTAACTCAAACCCTAACCCTAACCATAACCCAAGAACTAACCCTAACCCAAACCCTAACCCTCATCCAAACCCTAACCCTAAACCTAAACCTAACACTAACCCTAAGCCAAACCCTAACAGTAACACTATCACTAACCCTAACACTAACCCAAACCTTAACCCTAACCCAAACCCTAAACCTAACCGTAACCCAAACCCTAACCCAAACCCTAACAATAACCCTAAGCCTAACCCTATTCCTAACCCTAACCCTAACCCTAACCCTGACCCTATTCCTAACCCTAACCCTAAACCTAACCTTAAACCAAACCCAAACCCACCCCCTAACCCTCACCATAACCCGACCCCAACCCCTAACCCTAACCCAAACCCAAACCCTAACCCTAATACTAAACCTAACCCTAAGCCAAACCCTAATCCTAAACTTATCCCTCCCCTAACCCAAAATGTAAACCTTACACTAACCCTAACCCTAACCCAAACCCTAACCCTAACCGTAATCCTAATCCTAAACCTAACGCTTACCCTAACTCAAACCCTAACCCTAACACTAACGCTAACCCTAATCCTAAACGTAACACTAACCCTAACCCAAACCCTAACCCTAACACTAACACTAACCCTAACACTAACCCAAAACCTAACCCTAACCCTAACCCAAAACAAAAGCCTAAACTTAACTCTGATCCTAACCCTAATCCTAACAATAACCCTAACCCTAACCCTATTCCTAACAGTAACCCTAACCCTAACCCTAACCCTAACCCTAACCCTAAACCGAACCCTAACCCTAATCCTAACCCTAAACCTAACCCTATTCCTTACCCTAACCCTAACCCTAAACCTAACTCAAACCCAAACCCTAACCCTAACCCTTACCCTAACCCTAACCCTATTCCAAACCCACACCGTAAACCCAACCCTAACCCAAACCCTAACCCAACCTTAACCCAAACCCTAACCCTAAACCTAACCCTAATCCTAATCCTAACCTTAACCCAAACCCTAACCCTAAATCTAACCCTAACACAAACCCTAACCCTCACCCTAACCCTAACCCAATCCCTAAACTTAACCCTAATCCTAATCCTAGCCCTAACGCTAACCCTAACACAAACACTAATCCTAACCCTAACCCTAACCCTAACCCAAACCCTAACCCTAACCCAAACCCTAACCCTAAAACTAACCCTAAACCTAATCCTAACCCTAACCCAAAAACTAACCCTAACCCTAACCCTAACCTAATCCTAAACCTAACCCTAACCATAACCCAAAAAGTCAACCTAAACCTAACCCTAACCCTAACCCTAACCCAAACCCTAACCCTAAACCTAACCCTAACCCTAAACCTAACCCTTACCCTAACCCAAAATCTAACCCTAACCCTAACCCTAACCCAAAAACTAACCCTAACCCTAACCCTACCCCAAACCCTAACCCTAACCCAAATCCTAATCCTAAACCTAACCCTAACCCTAACCCAAAAAGCAAACCTAACCCTAACCCAAACCCTAACCCTAACCCTAACCCAAACCCTAACCCTAACCCTAACCCTAACCCTAACCCTAACCCTAACCGTAATCTTAACCTTAACCCTAACCCAAACCCTAAACCAAACGCTAACCCTAACCCTAAACCTAACCCTAAACCTAACCCTAACCCTAACCCAAAAACTAAACCTAACCCTAACCCAAACCCTAACCCTAACCCAAACCCTAACCCTAACCCTAACCCTAACCCTAACCCTAACCCTAACCCTAATCCTAACCCTATACCTAACCCTAACCCTAAGCCCAACCCAAACCCTAAACCTAACCCTAACCCTAACCCTAACCCTAACCCTAACCCTAATAATAACCCTAAACCTAAACCTAACAGAAACCCAAACCTAAACCTAACCCTCACGGTAACCCTAAACCTAACCCTAACCCTAACCCTAACCCTAACCCTAATCCTAACCATAAACCAAACCCTAACGCAAACCCAAACCCTAACCCTAACCCTAACCCTAACCCAAACCGAAACCCTAAATCTAATCCTAACCCTAACCCTAAACCTATAAGAAACCCAAACCCTAAACCTAACCCTAATCGTAACCCTAACCCTAACTCTAACCCTATCCATAACCCTAACACAAAACCAAACCCTAACACTAACCCTAACCCTACCCTAACCCAAACCGAAACCCAAACCCTAACCCTAATCCTAACCCTCACCCTAACCCTAACCCAAAACGTAACCCTAACACTAACCCTAAACCTGATCCTAAACCTAACACTAACCCTAAACCAATCCCTATCCCTAACACTATCACTAACCCTAACACTAACCCAAATGCTAACCCTAACCCTAACCCTAACCCTAATCCTAACCATAAACCTAACCCTAATCCAAATCCAACCCTTAACCCTAAACCTAACCCTAACCCAAATCCTAACCCTAACCCTAACCCTAACCCTAACCCTAACTCAAACCCTAACCCTAACCATAACCCAAGAACTAACCCTAACCCAAACCCTAACCCTCATCCAAACCCTAACCCTAAACCTAAACCTAACACTAACCATAAGCCAAACCCTAACAGTAACACTATCACTAACCCTAACACTAACCCAAACCTTAACCCTAACCCAAACCCTAAACCTAACCCTAACCCAAACCCTAACCCAAACCCTAACAATAACCCTAAGCCTAACCCTATTCCTAACCCTAACCCTAACCCTAACCCTGACCCTATTCCTAACCCTAACCCTAAACCTAACCTTAAACCAAACCCTAACCCAAACCCTAACCCTAAACATAACCCGAACCCAAACCCTAACCCTAACCCAAACCCTAACCCTAACCCTAATACTAAACCTAACCCTAAGCCAAACCCTAATCCTAAACTTAACCCTACCCTAACCCAAAATGTAAACCTTACACTAACCCTAACCCTAACCCAAACCCTAACCCTAACCGTAATCCTAATCCTAAACCTAACGCTTACCCTAACTCAAACCCTAACCCTAACACTAACGCTAACCCTAATCCTAAACGTAACACTAACCCTAACCCAAACCCTAACCCTAACACTAACACTAACCCTAACACTAACGCAAAACCTAACCCTAACCCTAACCCAAAACAAAAGCCGAAACTTAACTCTGATCCTAACCCTAATCCTAACAATAACCCTAACCCTAACCCTATTCCTAACAGTAACCCTAACCCTAACCCTAACCCTAACCCTAACCCTAACCCTAAACCGAACCCTAACCCTAATCCTAACCCTAAACCTAACCCTATTCCTTACCCTAACCCTAACCCTAAACCTAACTCAAACCCAAACCCTAACCCTAACCCTTACCCTAACCCTAACCCTATTCCAAACCCACACCGTAAACCCAACCCTAACCCAAACCCTAACCCAACC
Organism: Eospalax fontanierii; assembly: GCA_035773235.1. Lineage (NCBI taxonomy): Eukaryota > Metazoa > Chordata > Mammalia > Rodentia > Spalacidae > Eospalax > Eospalax fontanierii. The sequence goes on along the minus strand of JAJHUQ010000036.1, from coordinate 693,411 downwards.
TTAACCCAAACCCTAACCCTAAACCTAACCCTAATCCTAATCCTAACCTTAACCCAAACCCTAACCCTAAATCTAACCCTAACACAAACCCTAACCCTCACCCTAACCCTAACCCAATCCCTAAACTTAACCCTAATCCTAATCCTAACCCTAACGCTAACCCTAACACAAACACTAATCCTAACCCTAACCCTAACCCTAACCCAAACCCTAACCCTAACCCAAACCCTAACCCTAAAACTAACCCTAAACCTAATCCTAACCCTAACCCAAAAACTAACCCTAACCCTAACCCTAACCTAATCCTAAACCTAACCCTAACCATAACCCAAAAAGTAAACCTAAACCTAACCCTAACCCTAACCCTAACCCAAACCCTAACCCTAAACCTAACCCTAACCCTAATCCTAACCCTTACCCTAACCCAAAAACTAACCCTAACCCTAACCCTAACCCAAAAACTAACCCTAACCCTAACCCTACCCCAAACCCTAACCCTAACCCAAATCCTAATCCTAAACCTAACCCTAACCCTAACCCAAAAAGTAAACCTAACCCTAACCCTAACCCTAACCCTAACCCTAACCCTAACCCTAACCCAAAAACTAAACCTAACCCTAACCCAAACCCTAACCCTAACCCTAACCCAAACCCTAACCCTAACCCTAACCCTAACCCTAACCCTAACCCTAATCCTAACCCTATACCTAACCCTAACCCTAAGCCCAACCCAAACCCTAAACCTAACCCTAACCCTAACCCTAACCCTAACCCTAACCCTAATAATAACCCTAAACCTAAACCTAACAGAAACCCAAACCTAAACCTAACCCTCACGGTAACCCTAAACCTAACCCTAACCCTAACCCTAACCCTAACCCTAATCCTAACCATAAACCAAACCCTAACGCAAACCCAAACCCTAACCCTAACCCTAACCCTAACCCAAACCGAAACCCTAAATCTAATCCTAACCCTAACCCTAAACCTATAAGAAACCCAAACCCTAAACCTAACCCTAATCGTAACCCTAACCCTAACTCTAACCCTATCCATAACCCTAACACAAAACCAAACCCTAACACTAACCCTAACCCTACCCTAACCCAAACCGAAACCCAAACCCTAACCCTAATCCTAACCCTCACCCTAACCCTAACCCAAAACGTAACCCTAACACTAACACTAAACCTGATCCTAAACCTAACACTAACCCTAAACCAATCCCTATCCCTAACACTATCACTAACCCTAACACTAACCCAAATGCTAACCCTAGCCCTAACCCAAACCGAAACCCTAACCCTAACCCTAATCCTAGCCATAAACCTAACCCTAACCCAAATCCAACCCTTAACCCTAAACCTAACCCTAACCCAAACCCTAACCCTAACCCTAACCCTAACTCAAACCCTAACCCTAACCATAACCCAAGAACTAACCCAAACCCTAACCCTCATCCAAACCCTAACCCTAAACCTAAACCTAACACTAACCCTAAGCCAAACCCTAACAGTAACACTATCGCTAACCCTAACACTAACCCAAGCCTTAACCCTAACCCAAACCCTAAACCTAACCCTAACCCTAACCCAAAACCTAACCCTAATCCTAAACCTAAACCTAACCCAAACCCTAAATCAAACCCTAACCCTAACCCAAACATTAACCCTAACACTAACCCTAACCCTAATTCTAAAGCTAACCCTAACCCTAACCCAAAAAGTAAACCTAAACCTAACCCTAACCCTAACCCAAACCCTAACCCTAACCCTAACCCTAACACTAACCCTAACCCTAACCCTAAAGCTAATCCCTAACCCCTAACAACAAAGGTTAACCCAAACCCTAACCCTACGCCTAACCCAATCCCAAACCCTAAACCTAACCCTAACCCTAATCCAACCCTAACTCTAACGCTAACCGTAAACTCAACCCTAACCCTAACCCTAACCCTAAACCTAACCCAAACCCAAACCCTAACCCTAACCCTAACCCTTACCCTAACCCTAACCCTAACCCTAAACCTAAACCTAATCCTAACCCTAATCGTTACCCAAACCCACACCATAAACCCAACCCTAACCCATACCCTAAACCTAAACCTAACCCAAACCCAAACCCTAACCCTAAACTTAACCCTGAACCAAATCCTAAACCTAACGCTAACCTTAATCCAAACCCTAACCCTAAACTTAACCCTAAACCTAACCCTAACCCTAACCCAAAAACTAAACCTAACCCTAACCCAAACCCTAACCCTAACCCTAACCCAAACCCTAACCCTAACCCTAACCCTAACCCTAACCCTAATCCTAACCCTATACCTAACCCTAACCCTAACCCTAAGCCCAACCCAAACCCTAAACCTAACCCTAACCCTAACCCTAACCCTAACCCTAATAATAACCCTAAACCTAAACCTAACAGAAACCCAAACCTAAACCTAACCCTCACGGTAACCCTAAACCTAACCCTAACCCTAACCCTAACCCTAACCCTAATCCTAACCATAAACCAAACCCTAACGCAAACCCAAACCCTAACCCTAACCCTAACCCTAACCCAAACCGAAACCCTAAATCTAATCCTAATCCTAACCCTAAACCTATAAGAAACCCAAACCCTAAACCTAACCCTAATCGTAACCCTAACCCTAACTCTAACCCTATCCATAACCCTAACACAAAACCAAACCCTAACACTAACCCTAACCCTACCCTAACCCAAACCGAAACCCAAACCCTAACCCTAATCCTAACCCTCACCCTAACCCTAACCCAAAACGTAACCCTAACACTAACCTAAACCTGATCCTAAACCTAACACTAACCCTAAACCAATCCCTATCCCTAACACTATCACTAACCCTAACACTAACCCAAATGCTAACCCTAACCCTAACCCAAACCGAAACCCTAACCCTAACCCTAATCCTAACCATAAACCTAACCCTAACCCAAATCCAACCCTTAACCCTAAACCTAACCCTAACCCAAACCCTAACCCTAACCCTAACCCTAACCCTAACCCTAACTCAAACCCTAACCCTAACCATAACCCAAGAACTAACCCTAACCCAAACCCTAACCCTCATCCAAACCCTAACCCTAAACCTAAACCTAACACTAACCCTAAGCCAAACCCTAACAGTAACACTATCACTAACCCTAACACTAACCCAAACCTTAACCCTAACCCAAACCCTAAACCTAACCGTAACCCAAACCCTAACCCAAACCCTAACAATAACCCTAAGCCTAACCCTATTCCTAACCCTAACCCTAACCCTAACCCTGACCCTATTCCTAACCCTAACCCTAAACCTAACCTTAAACCAAACCCTAACCCAAACCCTAACCCTAAACATAACCCGAACCCAAACCCTAACCCTAACCCAAACCCTAACCCTAACCCTAATACTAAACCTAACCCTAAGCCAAACCCTAATCCTAAACTTAACCCTACCCTAACCCAAAATGTAAACCTTACACTAACCCTAACCCTAACCCAAACCCTAACCCTAACCGTAATCCTAATCCTAAACCTAACGCTTACCCTAACTCAAACCCTAACCCTAACACTAACGCTAACCCTAATCCTAAACGTAACACTAACCCTAACCCAAACCCTAACCCTAACACTAACACTAACCCTAACACTAACCCAAAACCTAACCCTAACCCTAACCCAAAACAAAAGCCTAAACTTAACTCTGATCCTAACCCTAATCCTAACAATAACCCTAACCCTAACCCTATTCCTAACAGTAACCCTAACCCTAACCCTAACCCTAACCCTAACCCTAACCCTAACCCTAAACCGAACCCTAACCCTAATCCTAACCCTAAACCTAACCCTATTCCTTACCCTAACCCTAACCCTAAACCTAACTCAAACCCAAACACTAACCCTAACCCTTACCCTAACCCTAACCCTATTCCAAACCCACACCGTAAACCCAACCCTAACCCAAACCCTAACCCAACCTTAACCCAAACCCTAACCCTAAACCTAACCCTAATCCTAATCCTAACCTTAACCCAAACCCTAACCCTAAATCTAACCCTAACACAAACCCTAACCCTCACCCTAACCCTAACCCAATCCCTAAACTTAACCCTAATCCTAATCCTAACCCTAACGCTAACCCTAACACAAACACTAATCCTAACCCTAACCCTAACCCTAACCCAAACCCTAACCCTAACCCAAACCCTAACCCTAAAACTAACCCTAAACCTAATCCTAACCCTAACCCAAAAACTAACCCTAACCCTAACCCTAACCTAATCCTAAACCTAACCCTAACCATAACCCAAAAAGTCAACCTAAACCTAACCCTAACCCTAACCCTAACCCAAACCCTAACCCTAAACCTAACCCTAACCCTAAACCTAACCCTTACCCTAACCCAAAATCTAACCCTAACCCTAACCCTAACCCAAAAACTAACCCTAACCCTAACCCTACCCCAAACCCTAACCCTAACCCAAATCCTAATCCTAAACCTAACCCTAACCCTAACCCAAAAAGCAAACCTAACCCTAACCCAAACCCTAACCCTAACCCTAACCCAAACCCTAACCCTAACCCTAACCCTAACCCTAACCCTAACCCTAACCGTAATCTTAACCTTAACCCTAACCCAAACCCTAAACCAAACGCTAACCCTAACCCTAAACCTAACCCTAAACCTAACCCTAACCCTAACCCAAAAACTAAACCTAACCCTAACCCAAACCCTAACCCTAACCCAAACCCTAACCCTAACCCTAACCCTAACCCTAACCCTAACCCTAACCCTAATCCTAACCCTATACCTAACCCTAACCCTAAGCCCAACCCAAACCCTAAACCTAACCCTAACCCTAACCCTAACCCTAACCCTAACCCTAATAATAACCCTAAACCTAAACCTAACAGAAACCCAAACCTAAACCTAACCCTCACGGTAACCCTAAACCTAACCCTAACCCTAACCCTAACCCTAACCCTAATCCTAACCATAAACCAAACCCTAACGCAAACCCAAACCCTAACCCTAACCCTAACCCTAACCCAAACCGAAACCCTAAATCTAATCCTAACCCTAACCCTAAACCTATAAGAAACCCAAACCCTAAACCTAACCCTAATCGTAACCCTAACCCTAACTCTAACCCTATCCATAACCCTAACACAAAACCAAACCCTAACACTAACCCTAACCCTACCCTAACCCAAACCGAAACCCAAACCCTAACCCTAATCCTAACCCTCACCCTAACCCTAACCCAAAACGTAACCCTAACACTAACCCTAAACCTGATCCTAAACCTAACACTAACCCTAAACCAATCCCTATCCCTAACACTATCACTAACCCTAACACTAACCCAAATGCTAACCCTAACCCTAACCCTAACCCTAATCCTAACCATAAACCTAACCCTAATCCAAATCCAACCCTTAACCCTAAACCTAACCCTAACCCAAATCCTAACCCTAACCCTAACCCTAACCCTAACCCTAACTCAAACCCTAACCCTAACCATAACCCAAGAACTAACCCTAACCCAAACCCTAACCCTCATCCAAACCCTAACCCTAAACCTAAACCTAACACTAACCATAAGCCAAACCCTAACAGTAACACTATCACTAACCCTAACACTAACCCAAACCTTAACCCTAACCCAAACCCTAAACCTAACCCTAACCCAAACCCTAACCCAAACCCTAACAATAACCCTAAGCCTAACCCTATTCCTAACCCTAACCCTAACCCTAACCCTGACCCTATTCCTAACCCTAACCCTAAACCTAACCTTAAACCAAACCCTACCCCAAACCCTAACCCTAAACACAACCCCAACCCAAACCCTAACCCTAACCCAAACCCTAACCCTAACCCTAATACTAAACCTAACCCTAAGCCAAACCCTAATCCTAAACTTAACCCTACCCTAACCCAAAATGTAAACCTTACACTAACCCTAACCCTAACCCAAACCCTAACCCTAACCGTAATCCTAATCCTAAACCTAACGCTTACCCTAACTCAAACCCTAACCCTACCACTAACGCTAACCCTAATCCTAAACGTAACACTAACCCTAACCCAAACCCTAACCCTAACACTAACACTAACCCTAACACTAACCCAAAACCTAACCCTAACCCTAACCCAAAACAAAAGCCTAAACTTAACTCTGATCCTAACCCTAATCCTAACAATAACCCTAACCCTAACCCTATTCCTAACAGTAACCCTAACCCTAACCCTAACCCTAACCCTAACCCTAACCCTAAACCGAACCCTAACCCTAATCCTAACCCTAAACCTAACCCTATTCCTTACCCTAACCCTAACCCTAAACCTAACTCAAACCCAAACCCTAACCCTAACCCTTACCCTAACCCTAACCCTATTCCAAACCCACACCGTAAACCCAACCCTAACCCAAACCCTAACCCAACCTTAACCCAAACCCTAACCCTAAACCTAACCCTAATCCTAATCCTAACCTTAACCCAAACCCTAACCCTAAATCTAACCCTAACACAAACCCTAACCCTCACCCTAACCCTAACCCAATCCCTAAACTTAACCCTAATCCTAATCCTAACCCTAACGCTAACCCTAACACAAACACTAATCCTAACCCTAACCCTAACCCTAACCCAAACCCTAACCCTAACCCAAACCCTAACCCTAAAACTAACCCTAAACCTAATCCTAACCCTAACCCAAAAACTAACCCTAACCCTAACCCTAACCTAATCCTAAACCTAACCCTAACCATAACCCAAAAAGTAAACCTAAACCTAACCCTAACCCTAACCCTAACCCAAACCCTAACCCTAAACCTAACCCTAACCCTAATCCTAACCCTTACCCTAACCCAAAAGCTAACCCTAACCCTAACCCTAACCCAAAAATTAACCCTAACCCTAACCCTACCCCAAACCCTAACCCTAACCCAAATCCTAATCCTAAACCTAACCCTAACCCTAACCCAAAAAGTAAACCTAACCCTAACCCTAACCCTAACCCTAACCCTAACCCTAACCCTAACCCAAAAACTAAACCTAACCCTAACCCAAACCCTAACCCTAACCCTAACCCAAACCCTAACCCTAACCCTAACCCTAACCCTAACCCTAACCCTAATCCTAACCCTATACCTAACCCTAACCCTAAGCCCAACCCAAACCCTAAACCTAACCCCAACCCCAACCCCAACCCCAACCCTAACCCCAACAATAACCCTAAACCTAAACCTAACAGAAACCCAAACCTAAACCTAACCCTCACGGTAACCCTAAACCTAACCCTAACCCTAACCCTAACCCTAACCCTAATCCTAACCATAAACCAAACCCTAACGCAAACCCAAACCCTAACCCTAACCCTAACCCTAACCCAAACCGAAACCCTAAATCTAATCCTAACCCTAACCCTAAACCTATAAGAAACCCAAACCCTAAACCTAACCCTAATCGTAACCCTAACCCTAACTCTAACCCTATCCATAACCCTAACACAAAACCAAACCCTAACACTAACCCTAACCCTACCCTAACCCAAACCGAAACCCAAAGCCTAACCCTAATCCTAACCCTCACCCTAACCGTAACCCAAAACGTAACCCTAACACTAACACTAAACCTGATCCTAAACCTAACACTAACCCTAAACCAATCCCTATCCCTAACACTATCACTAACCCTAACACTAACCCAAATGCTAACCCTAACCCTAACCCAAACCGAAACCCTAACCCTAACCCTAATCCTAACCATAAACCTAACCCTAACCCAAATCCAACCCTTAACCCTAAACCTAACCCTAACCCAAACCCTAACCCTAACCCTAACCCTAACCCTAACTCAAACCCTAACCCTAACCATAACCCAAGAACTAACCCAAACCCTAACCCTCATCCAAACCCTAACCCTAAACCTAAACCTAACACTAACCCTAAGCCAAACCCTAACAGTAACACTATCACTAACCCTAACACTAACCCAAACCTTAACCCTAACCCAAACCCTAAACCTAACCCTAACCCTAACCCAAAACCTAACCCTAATCCTAAACCTAAACCTAACCCAAACCCTAAATCAAACCCTAACCCTAACCCAAACATTAACCCTAACACTAACCCTAACCCTAATTCTAAAGCTAACCCTAACCCTAACCCAAAAAGTAAACCTAAACCTAACCCTAACCCTAACCCAAACCCTAACCCTAACCCTAACCCTAACACTAACCCTAACCCTAACCCTAAAGCTAATCCCTAACCCCTAACAACAAAGGTTAACCCAAACCCTAACCCTACGCCTAACCCAATCCCAAACCCTAAACCTAACCCTAACCCTAATCCAACCCTAACTCTAACGCTAACCGTAAACTCAACCCTAACCCTAACCCTAACCCTAAACCTAACCCAAACCCAAACCCTAACCCTAACCCTAACCCTTACCCTAACCCTAACCCTAACCCTAAACCTAAACCTAATCCTAACCCTAATCGTTACCCAAACCCACACCATAAACCCAACCCTAACCCATACCCTAAACCTAAACCTAACCCAAACCCAAACCCTAACCCTAAACTTAACCCTGAACCAAATCCTAAACCTAACGCTAACCTTAATCCAAACCCTAACCCTAAACTTAACCCTAAACCTAACCCTAACCCTAACCCAAAAACTAAACCTAACCCTAACCCAAACCCTAACCCTAACCCTAACCCAAACCCTAACCCTAACCCTAACCCTAACCCTAACCCTAACCCTAATCCTAACCCTATACCTAACCCTAACCCTAAGCCCAACCCAAACCCTAAACCTAACCCTAACCCTAACCCTAACCCTAACCCTAATAATAACCCTAAACCTAAACCTAACAGAAACCCAAACCTAAACCTAACCCTCACGGTAACCCTAAACCTAACCCTAACCCTAACCCTAACCCTAACCCTAATCCTAACCATAAACCAAACCCTAACGCAAACCCAAACCCTAACCCTAACCCTAACCCTAACCCAAACCGAAACCCTAAATCTAATCCTAATCCTAACCCTAAACCTATAAGAAACCCAAACCCTAAACCTAACCCTAATCGTAACCCTAACCCTAACTCTAACCCTATCCATAACCCTAACACAAAACCAAACCCTAACACTAACCCTAACCCTTCCCTAACCCAAACCGAAACCCAAACCCTAACCCTAATCCTAACCCTCACCCTAACCCTTACCCAAAACGGAACCCTAACACTAACCTAAACCTGATCCTTATCCTAACACTAACCCTAAACCAATCCCTATCCCTAACACTATCACTAACCCTAACACTAACCCAAATGCTAACCCTAACCCTAACCCAAACCGAAACCCTAACCCTAACCCTAATCCTAACCATAAACCTAACCCTAACCCAAATCCAACCCTTAACCCTAAACCTAACCCTAACCCAAACCCTAACCCTAACCCTAACCCTAACCCTAACCCTAACCCTAACTCAAACCCTAACCCTAACCATAACCCAAGAACTAACCCTAACCCAAACCCTAACCCTCATCCAAACCCTAACCCTAAACCTAAACCTAACACTAACCCTAAGCCAAACCCTAACAGAAACACTATCACTAACCCTAACACTAACCCAAACCTTAACCCTAACCCAAACCCTAAACCTAACCCTAACCCAAACCCTAACCCAAACCCTAACAATAACCCTAAGCCTAACCCTATTCCTAACCCTAACTCTAACCCTAACCCTGACCCTATTCCTAAACCTAACCCTAAACCTAACCTTAAACCAAACCCTAACCCTAAACATAACCCGAACCCAAACCCTAACCCTAACCCAAACCCTAACCCTAACCCTAATACTAAACCTAACCCTAAGCCAAACCCTAATCCTAAACTTAACCCTACCCTAACCCAAAATGTAAACCTTACACTAACCCTAACCCTAACCCAAACCCTAACCCTAACCGGAATCCTAATCCTAAACCTAACGCTTACCCTAACTCAAACCCTAACCCTAACACTAACGCTAACCCTAATCCTAAACGTAACACTAACCCTAACCCAAACCCTAACCCTAACACTAACACTAACATTAACACTAACCCAAAACCTAACCCTAACCCTAACCCAAAACAAAAGCCTAAACTTAACTCTGATCCTAACCCTAATCCTAACAATAACCCTAACCCTAACCCTATTCCTAACAGTAACCCTAACCCTAACCCTAACCCTAACCCTAACCCTAACCCTAAACCGAAACCTAACCCTAATCCTAACCCTAAACCTAACCCTATTCCTTACCCTAACCCTAACCCTAAACCTAACTCAAACCCAAACCCTAACCCTAACCCTTACCCTAACCCTAACCCTATTCCAAACCCACACCGTAAACCCAACCCTAACCCAAACCCTAACCCAACCTTAACCCAAACCCTAACCCTAAACCTAACCCTAATCCTAATCCTAACCTTAACCCAAACCCTACCCCTAAATCTAACCCTAATACAAACCCTAACCCTCACCCTCACCCTCACCCTCTCCCTAACTATAAACCTAATCCTAATCCTAACCCTAACGCTAACCCTAACACAAACACTAATCCTAACCCTAACCCTAACCCTAACCCAAACCCTAACCCTAACCCAAACCCTAACCCTAAAACTAACCCTAAACCTAATCCTAACCCTAACCCAAAAACTAACCCTAACCCTAACCCTAACCTAATCCTAAACCTAACCCTAACCATAACCCAAAAAGTAAACCTAAACCTAACCCTAACCCTAACCCTAACCCAAACCCTAACCCTAAACCTAACCCTAACCCTAATCCTAACCCTTACCCTAACCCAAAAACTAACCCTAACCCTAACCCTAACCCAAAAACTAACCCTAACCCTAACCCTAACCCAAACCCTGACCCTAAATCTATCCCTAACGCTAATCCTAGCCCTTTCCCTAACCCAAAAACTAACCTAAACAATAAACCAAACCATAACCCCAACCCACAACCTAACCCTAACCCTAACCCTAACCCAAACCCTAACCCTAACCCAAATCCTAATCCTAAACCTAACCCTAACCCTAACCCAAAAAGTAAACCTAACCCTAACCCAAACCTTAATCCTAACCCTAACCCAAAACCTAACCCTAACCCTAACCCTAACCCTAACCCTAACCCTAACCCTAACCCTAACCGTAAACTTAACCTTAACCCTAACCCAAACCCTAAACCAAACGCTAACCCTAACCCTAAACCTAACCCTAAACCTAACCCTAACCCTAACCCAAAAACTAAACCTAACCCTAACCCAAACCCTAACCCTAACCCTAACCCAAACCCTAACCCTAACCCTAACCCTAACCCTAACCCTAACCCTAATCCTAACCCTATACCTAACCCTAACCCTAAGCCCAACCCAAACCCTAAACGTAACCCTAACCCTAACCCTAACCCTAACCCTAACCCTAATAATAACCCTAAACCTAAACCTAACAGAAACCCAAACCTAAACCTAACCCTCACGGTAACCCTAAACCTAACCCTTACCCTAACCCGATCCCTAATCCTAATCCTAACCATAAACCAAACCCTAACGCAAACCCAAACCCTAACCCTAACCCTAACCCTAACCCAAACCGAAACCCTAAATCTAATCCTAACCCTAACCCTAAACCTATAAGAAACCCAAACCCTAAACCTAACCCTAATCGTAACCCTAACCCTAACTCTAACCCTATCCATAACCCTAACACAAAACCAAACCCTAACACTAACCCTAACCCTACCCTAACCCAAACCGAAACCCAAACCCTAACCCTAATCCTAACCCTCACCCTAACCCTAACCCAAAACATAACCCTAACACTAACCCTAAACCTGATCCTAAACCTAACACTAACCCTAAACCAATCCCTATCCCTAACACTATCACTAACCCTAACACTAACCCAAATGCTAACCCTAACCCTAACCCAAACCGAAACCCTAACCCTAACCCTAATCCTAACCATAAACCTAACCCTAACCCAAATCCAACCCTTAACCCTAAACCTAACCCTAACCCAAACCCTAACCCTAACCCTAACCCTAACCCTAACCCTAACTCAAACCCTAACCCTAACCATAACCCAAGAACTAACCCTAACCCAAACCCTAACCCTCATCCAAACCCTAACCCTAAACCTAAACCTAACACTAACCCTAAGCCAAACCCTAACAGTAACACTATCACTAACCCTAACACTAACCCAAACCTTAACCCTAACCCAAACCCTAAACCTAACCGTAACCCAAACCCTAACCCAAACCCTAACAATAACCCTAAGCCTAACCCTATTCCTAACCCTAACCCTAACCCTAACCCTAACCCTATTCCTAACCCTAACCCTAAACCTAACCTTAAACCAAACCCTAACCCAAACCCTAACCCTAAACATAACCCGAACCCAAACCCTAACCCTAACCCAAACCCTAACCCTAACCCTAATACTAAACCTAACCCTAAGCCAAACCCTAATCCTAAACTTAACCCTACCCTAACCCAAAATGTAAACCTTACACTAACCCTAACCCTAACCCAAACCCTAACCCTAACCGTAATCCTAATCCTAAACCTAACGCTTACCCTAACTCAAACCCTAACCCTAACACTAACGCTAACCCTAATCCTAAACGTAACACTAACCCTAACCCAAACCCTAACCCTAACACTAACACTAACCCTAACACTAACCCAAAACCTAACCCTAACCCTAACCCAAAACAAAAGCCTAAACTTAACTCTGATCCTAACCCTAATCCTAACAATAACCCTAACCCTAACCCTATTCCTAACAGTAACCCTAACCCTAACCCTAACCCTAACCCTAACCCTAACCCTAACCCTAAACCGAACCCTAACCCTAATCCTAACCCTAAACCTAACCCTATTCCTTACCCTAACCCTAACCCTAAACCTAACTCAAACCCAAACCCTAACCCTAACCCTTACCCTAACCCTAACCCTATTCCAAACCCACACCGTAAACCCAACCCTAACCCAAACCCTAACCCAACCTTAACCCAAACCCTAACCCTAAACCTAACCCTAATCCTAATCCTAACCTTAACCCAAACCCTAACCCTAAATCTAACCCTAACACAAACCCTAACCCTCACCCTAACCCTAACCCAATCCCTAAACTTAACCCTAATCCTAATCCTAACCCTAACGCTAACCCTAACACAAACACTAATCCTAACCCTAACCCTAACCCTAACCCAAACCCTAACCCTAACCCAAACCCTAACCCTAAAACTAACCCTAAACCTAATCCTAACCCTAACCCAAAAACTTTCCCTAACCCTAACCCTAACCTAATCCTAAACCTAACCCTAACCATAACC
>JAJHUQ010000036.1:675000-677500 GCA_035773235.1 Eospalax fontanierii | reverse complement strand
CCTAAACCTAAACCTAACACTAACCCTAAGCCAAACCCTAACAGTAACACTATCACTAACCCTAACACTAACCCAAACCTTAACCCTAACCCAAACCCTAAACCTAACCCTAACCCTAACCCAAAACCTAACCCTAATCCTAAACCTAAACCTAACCCAAACCCTAAATCAAACCCTAACCCTAACCCAAACATTAACCCTAACACTAACCCTAAACCTAATTCTAAACCTAACCCTAACCCTAACCCAAAAAGTAAACCTAAACCTAACCCTGACCCTAACCCAAACCCTAACCCTAACCCTAACCCTAACACTAACCCTAACCCTAACCCTAAAGCTAATCCCTAACCCCTAACAACAAAGGTTAACCCAAACCCTAACCCTACGCCTAACCCAATCCCAAACCCTAAACCTAACCCTAACCCTAATCCAACCCTAACTCTAACGCTAACCGTAAACTCAACCCTAACCCTAACCCTAACCCTAAACCTAACCCAAACCCAAACCCTAACCCTAACCCTAACCCTTACCCTAACCCTAACCCTAACCCTAAACCTAAACCTAATCCTAACCCTAATCGTAACCCAAACCCACACCATAAACCCAACCCTAACCCATACCCTAAACCTAAACCTAACCCAAACCCAAACCCTAATCCTAAACTTAACCCTAAACCAAATCCTAAACCTAACGCTAACCTTAATCCAAACCCTAACCCTAAACCTAACCCTATTCCTAACCCTAACCCTAACCCTAACCTTAACCAAAACCCTAACGCTAAGCCTAACCCTAATCCTAATTGTATCCTAAACCCTAACCCTAACCCTAACCTTAACCCAAACCCTAACCCAAACCCTAACCTAAATCTAACCCTAACCCAAAACATAACCCTCGCCCTAACCCTAACCCAATCTCTAACCTTAACCCTAATCCTAATCCTAACCCTAACGCTAACCCTAACCTAAACCCTAACCTTAACCCTAACCCTAAAACTAACACTAACCCTAACCCTAATCCTAAAGCTAAACCTAACCCTAACCCAAAAAGTAAACATAACCCTAACCCTAAGCCTAACCCAAACCCTAACCATAACCCTAATCCTAATCCTAACCCTAACCCAAACCCTAATCCTAAACCTAACCCTAACCCTCTCTAACCCTAACCCAAAACCTAAACCTAACCCTAACCCAAACCCTAAACCAAACCTTAACAATAACCCTAACCATAACCCTATTCCTAACCCTAACCCTAACCCTAAACCTAATCCTAATGCTAACCCAAACCCTAACCCTAAACCTAACCCAAACCCTAACCCTAAACCTAACCCAAACCAAAACCCTAACCCTAACCCTAACCCTAACCCTAATCCTATTCCTAACCCTAACGCTAACCCTAACCTTAACCCAAAACCTAACCCAAACCCTACCCCTAACCCTAACCCTAACCCAAACCCTAAGCCTAACCCAAACCCTAACCCTAAAACTAACCCTAAACCTAATCCTAACCCTAACCCAAAAACTAACCCTAACCCTAACCCTAACCTAATCCTAAACCTAACCCTAACCATAACCCAAAAAGTAAACCTAAACCTAACCCTAACCCTAACCCTAACCCAAACCCTAACCCTAAACCTAACCCTAACCCTAATCCTAACCCTTACCCTAACCCAAAAACTAACCCTAACCCTAACCGTAACCCAAAAACTAACCCTAACCCTAACCCTAACCCAAACCCTAACCCTAACCCAAATCCTAATCCTAAACCTAACCCTAACCCTAACCCAAAAAGTAAACCTAAACCTAACCCTAACCCTAACCCAAATCCTAACCCTAACCCTAACCCTAACCCTAACCCTAACCCTAACCCTAACCCTAAAGCTAATCCCTAACCCCTAACAACAAAGGTTAACCCAAACCCTAACCCTACGCCTAACCCAATCCCAAACCCTAAACCTAACCCTAACCCTAATCCAAACCCTAACGCTAACCGTAAACATAACCTTAACCCTAACCCTAACCCTAAACCTAACCCAAACCCAAATCCTAACCCTAACCCTTACCCTAACCCTAAACCTAAACCTAATTCTAACCCTAACCGTAACCCAAACCCACACCACAAACCCAACCCTAACCCATACCCTAAACCTAAACCTAACAAAAACCCAAACCCTAACCCTAAACTTAAACCTAAACCAAATCCTAAATCTAACGCTAACCTTAATCCAAACCCTAATCCTAAACCTAACCCTATTCCTAAACCTAACCCTAACCCTAACCTTAACCAAAACCCTAACGCTAAGCATAACCCTAATCCTAATTGTAACCTAAACCCTAACCCTAACCCTAACCTTAACCCAAACCCTAACCCAAACCCTAACCTAAATCTAACCCTAACCCAAAACATAACCCTCACCCTAACCCTAACCCAATCTCTAAACTTAACCCTAATCCTAATCCTAACCCTAAAGCTAACCCTAACCTAAACCCTAACCTTAACCCTA
>JAJHUQ010000036.1:667500-670000 GCA_035773235.1 Eospalax fontanierii | reverse complement strand
CCTAACCCAATCTCTAACCTTAACCCTAATCCTAATCCTAACCCTAACGCTAACCCTAACCTAAACCCTAACCTTAACCCTAACCCTAAAACTAACACTAACCCTAACCCTAATCCTAAAGCTAAACCTAACCCTAACCCAAAAAGTAAACATAACCCTAACCCTAAGCCTAACCCAAACCCTAACCATAACCCTAATCCTAATCCTAACCCTAACCCAAACCCTAATCCTAAACCTAACCCTAACCCTCTCTAACCCTAACCCAAAACCTAAACCTAACCCTAACCCAAACCCTAAACCAAACCTTAACAATAACCCTAACCATAACCCTATTCCTAACCCTAACCCTAACCCTAAACCTAATCCTAATGCTAACCCAAACCCTAACCCTAAACCTAACCCAAACCCTAACCCTAAACCTAACCCAAACCAAAACCCTAACCCTAACCCTAATCCTATTCCTAACCCTAACGCTAACCCTAACCTTAACCCAAAACCTAACCCAAACCCTACCCCTAACCCTAACCCTAACCCAAACCCTAAGCCTAACCCAAACCCTAACCCTAAAACTAACCCTAAACCTAATCCTAACCCTAACCCAAAAACTAACCCTAACCCTAACCCTAACCTAATCCTAAACCTAACCCTAACCATAACCCAAAAAGTAAACCTAAACCTAACCCTAACCCTAACCCTAACCCAAACCCTAACCCTAAACCTAACCCTAACCCTAATCCTAACCCTTACCCTAACCCAAAAACTAACCCTAACCCTAACCGTAACCCAAAAACTAACCCTAACCCTAACCCTAACCCAAACCCTAACCCTAACCCAAATCCTAATCCTAAACCTAACCCTAACCCTAACCCAAAAAGTAAACCTAAACCTAACCCTAACCCTAACCCAAATCCTAACCCTAACCCTAACCCTAACCCTAACCCTAACCCTAAAGCTAATCCCTAACCCCTAACAACAAAGGTTAACTCAAACCCTAACCCTACGCCTAACCCAATCCCAAACCCTAAACCTAACCCTAACCCTAATCCAAACCCTAACGCTAACCGTAAACTTAACCTTAACCCTAACCCTAACCCTAAACCTAACCCAAACCCAAATCCTAACCCTAACCCTTACCCTAACCCTAAACCTAAACCTAATTCTAACCCTAACCGTAACCCAAACCCACACCATAAACCCAACCCTAACCCATACCCTAAACCTAAACCTAACAAAAACCCAAACCCTAACCCTAAACTTAAACCTAAACCAAATCCTAAATCTAACGCTAACCTTAATCCAAACCCTAATCCTAAACCTAACCCTATTCCTAAACCTAACCCTAACCCTAACCTTAACCAAAACCCTAACGCTAAGCCTAACCCTAATCCTAATTGTAACCTAAACCCTAACCCTAACCCTAACCTTAACCCAAACCCTAACCCAAACCCTAACCTAAATCTAACCCTAACCCAAAACATAACCCTCACCCTAACCCTAACCCAATCTCTAAACTTAACCCTAATCCTAATCCTAACCCTAAAGCTAACCCTAACCTAAACCCTAACCTTAACCCTAACCCTAAAACTAACACTAACCCTAACCCTAATCCTAAACCTAAACCTAACCCTAACCCAAAAAGTAAACCTAACCCTAACCCTAGGCCTAACCCAAACCCTAACCATAACCCTAAACCTAATCCTAACCCTAACCCAAACCCTAATCCTAAACCTAACCCTAACCCTCTCTAACCCTAACCCAAAACCTAAACCTAACCCTAACCCAAACCCTTAACCAAACCCTAACAATAACCCTAACCATAACCCTATTCCTAACCCTAACCCTAACCCAAACCCTAAACCTAATTCTAATGCTAACCCAAACCCTAACCCTAAAACTAACCCAAACCCTAACCCTAAACCTAACCCAAACCAAAACCCTAATCCTAACCCTAACCCTAACCCTAATCCTATTCCTAACCCTAACGCTAACGCTAACCTTAACCCAAAACCTAACCCAAACCCTACCCCTAACCCTAACCCTAACCCAAGCCCTAACCCTAACTCTAACCCTAACCCAAACCCTAACCCTAACCCAAATCCTAATCCTAAACCTAACCCTAACCCTAACCCTAACCCAAAAAGTAAACCTAAACCTAACCCTAACCCTAACCTAAACACTAACCCTAACCCAAACCCTAGCCCTCAACCTAACCCAAACCCTAAACTTCACACCATCCCTAACCATAACACTAACAAAAATCAAAACCTAAACCTAACCCTAACCCAAACCCTAACCTTAACCCTAACCCTAACCCTAACTCTAACCCTAACCCTAACCCTAACCCTAACCCAAAAACTAACGCTAACCCAAACCCTAACCCTATAACTAACTCTAACCCTAACCTTAATCAAACCATAACACTAACCCTAACGTTAACCCTAACGCTAAACCTAAACCTAACTCAAACTCAATACCTAACCCTAACCCTAACCCTAACGCA
>JAJHUQ010000036.1:567500-662500 GCA_035773235.1 Eospalax fontanierii | reverse complement strand
CTAACCCTAATCCTAACGTGAACCCTAACACAAACCCTAATCCTAAACCTAACCCTAACCCAAACCCTAATCCTCAATAACCCTAACATAAAACCTAAACCTAACCCTAAGCCAAACCTAACCCAAACCCTAACAATAACACTAACCCTAACTCTATTCCTAACCCTAAACCTAACCCAAACCCTAACCCTAACCCAAACCCTAACCCTAAAACTATCCCTAACCCTAACCCTAACCCTAATCCAAACCCAAAACCTAACACTAAACCTAAACCTAACCCTAACCTAAAACCAAACCCTAACCCTATCCCTAACCCAAACCCACACCGTAAAACTAGCCCTACCCCCAACCCTAGCCCTCACCCTAACCCAATCCCTAGCAGTAACACTGATACTAAACCTAACACTAACCCTGACGCTAACCCTAAACCTAACCCAAACCCAAACCCTAAATTTAACCCTAATCGTTACCCTAACCCGAATCATAACCCTAACCCAAACCCTAACCTTAACTCTAACTCTAACCCTAACACTAACCCAAATCAAAACCTACACCTAACCCTAACACAAACCCTAACCCTAACACTAACACTAAACCTAACACTAACCCAAACCCTAACCATAGCCCTAACCCAAACCAAATCCTAACCCTAACCCTAACCCAAACCGTAAACGTAACCCTAATCGTAACCCTAAACCTAACCCAAATCCTAGCCCTAACCCTAACCCGAACCCAAAACCAACCCCTAAATCTAACCCTAACCATAACCCAAACACGAACCCTAACCCTAACCCTAAACCTAACTCAAACCCTAACTCTAAACCTAACCCTAACCCTAACCCAAACCCTAACTTTTAACCTAACCCTAACCCTAACCCTAACCCTAACGCAAACCCTAAATCTAAACCTAACCCTAACCCTAATCCTAACCCTAACCCTAACCCAAAAACTAACTCTAACACTAACCCAAACCGTAAACCAAACCCTAACCCTAACACTAACCTTAACCCTATTCCTAACCCTAACCCTAACCCTAACCTTAACACAAACAATAACGCTAACCATAACCCGAAAACCTAACCCTAACCCTAACCCTAACCCTCATGCTAACCCTAACCCTAAACCTAACCCAAACCCTAATCCTAACCCTAAACATAACTCAAAACCTTAACCTAACTCCAAACCAAACCCATCCATAATCCTAACCTAACCCTAACCCTATACCTAAACCTAACCCAAACCCTAAACGTAATCCTAACCCTAAAACCTAACCCTAAACATAACCCTAACCCAATTCTAACCCAAACCCTAACCCTAACCCTAACCCTAAACCTAACCATAACCCTAACCCTAACCATAAACCTAACCCAAACCTAAAACCTAAACTTTACCCTAATCGTAACTCAAACCCTAACCCTAACCCAAATCCAAACCCTAAACTTTACACTAACCGTAGCCCTAACACTAACCCAAATTCAAACCTAAGGCTAAACCTAACCCAAACCCTAAACTAATCGTAACCCTAACCCTAACCCTAACCCTAACCAAACCCGAAACCTAACCATAACCCTAACCCAAACCCTAACACTAACCCTAACCCTAACCCTAACCCTAACCCTAACCCAAACGCTAACCCTAACCTTAACCCTAAACCAAACGCTAATCCTAACACTAACCCTAACCTTAATTTTAACCCTAAACCAAACGCTAATCCTAACCCTAACCCTAACACTAACCCTAACCGAAAACGTAAACCTTAAATCTACTCCTAACCCTAACCCTAACCCTTACTCTTACGCAAACCCAAACCCTAAAACTAACCCTAATCCAAACCCTAACCCTAACCCTAACCCTAACCCAACCCCTAACCCTCACCATAACTCTAACCCAAACCCGAACCCTAAACCTAAGCCTAACCCAAATTCTAAACCTAACTCTAACCGGAACCCTAACCCTAACCCTAATCCTAACCCTAACCCTAATCATAACCCTAGTCCTAACCCTAACCCTAACCCTAACCCTAACCCTAACCCAAACCCGAACCCTAACCCAAACCCTAACCCAAACCCAAACCATAACCCTAACCCTAACGCTAAAGCTTACCGTAACCCTCACCCTAACGCTAACCCTAACTATAACCCTAACCCTAACCCTAAACCTAACCAAACCTAAACCCTAACCCAAACCCTAATCCTAACACTAACCCTAACACTAACCCTAACCGAAAACCTAAACCCTAACCCTACTCCTAACCCTAACCCTAACCCTAACACAAACCCTAACCCTAAACGTAACCTTAACCCAAACCCTTACCCTAACCCTAATCCAAACAGAAACCAAAATCTTAACACAAACCCTAACCCTAATCCTATCCCTAACCCTAACCCTAACCCAAACGCTAACCCTAACCCTAACCCTAACCCAAACCCTAACCCTAACCCAAACCCAAACCCTATCCCTAACCCTAAACTTAACCCAAACCCTAACCCTAAACTTAACCCAAACCCTAAACCTAACCATAACCCTAACCCTAACCATAAACCTAACCCAAACCTAAACCCTAAACTTTACCCTAATCGTAACTCAAACCCTAACCCTAACCCAAATCCAAACCCTAAACTTTACACTAACCGTAGCCCTAACACTAACCCAAATTCAAACCTAAGGCTAAACCTAACCCAAACCCTAAACTAATCGTAACCCTAACCCTAACCCTAACCCTAACCAAACCCGAAACCTAACCATAACCCTAACCCAAACCCTAACACTAACCATAACCCTAACCCTAACCCAAACGCTAACCCTAACCTTAACCCTAAACCAAACGCTAATCCTAACACTAACCCTAACCTTAATTTTAACCCTAAACCAAACGCTAATCCTAACCCTAACCCTAACACTAACCCTAACCGAAAACGTAAACCTTAAATCTACTCCTAACCCTAACCCTAACCCTTACTCTTACGCAAACCCAAACCCTAAAACTAACCCTAATCCAAACCCTAACCCTAACCCTAACCCTAACCCAACTCCTAACCCTCACCATAACTCTAACCCAAACCCGAACCCTAAACCTAAGCCTAACCCAAATTCTAAACCTAACTCTAACCGGAACCCTAACCCTAACCCTAATCCTAACCCTAACCCTAATCATAACCCTAGTCCTAACCCTAACCCTAACCCTAACCCTAACCCTAACCCAAACCCTAACCCTAACCCAAACCCTAACCCAAACCCAAACCATAACCCTAACCCTAACGCTAAAGCTTACCGTAACCCTAACCCTAACGCTAACCCTAACCCTAACACAAACCCTAACCCTAAACGTAACCTTAACCCAAACCCTAACCCTAACCCTAATCCTAACACTAACCCTAACACTAACCCTAACCGAAAACCTAAACCCTAACCCTACTCCTAACCCTAACCCTAACCCTAACACAAACCCTAACCCTAAACGTAACCTTAACCCAAACCCTTACCCTAACCCTAATCCAAACAGAAACCAAAATCTTAACACAAACCCTAACCCTAATCCTATCCCTAACCCTAACCCTAACCCAAACGCTAACCCTAACCCTAACCCTAACCCAAACCCTAACCCTAACCCAAACCCAAACCCTATCCCTAACCCTAAACTTAACCCAAACCCTAACCCTAAACTTAACCCAAACCCTAAACCTAACCATAACCCTAACCCTAACCATAAACCTAACCCAAACCTAAACCCTAAACTTTACCCTAATCGTAACTCAAACCCTAACCCTAACCCAAATCCAAACCCTAAACTTTACACTAACCCTAACACTATCCCTAAACCTAACCCTAACCCTAACTCAAACCCTATCCCTAACCCTAACCCTAACCGTAACCCGAACCCAAACCCTAAACCTAACCCTAAACCTAACCCAAAATCTAAACCAAACCCTAACACTACCCCTAAACCAAACCCTAAATCTAACCCTAACCCTAAACCTAATCCAAACTCTAAACCTAACCCTAACACAAACCCTAATGCTAACCCTAATTCTAACTGAAACCCAAACCCTAACACTAACCCTAACCCAAACCCTAACCCCAACCCTAACCCTAACCCTAACCCTAACCCTAAACCTAACCCTATTTCTTATCCTAACCCTAAACCTAACCCTAATCCTAACCCTAACCCAAAAACTAACCCTAACCCTAACCCAAACCGTAAACCAAACCCTAACACTAACCCTAACCCTAAACCTATTCCTAACCCTAACCCTAAACCTAACCTTAACCCAAAAAATAACCCTAACCATAACCCTAAAACCTAACCCTAACCATAACCCTAACCCTAACACTAACCCTCACGCTAACCCTAACCGTAACCCAAACCCTAATCCTAACTCTAAACATAACTCAAAACCTAAACCTAACCCTAAACCTAAACCTATCCATAAACCTAACCTAACCCTAACCCTATCCCTAACCCTAAACCTAACCCTAACCCTAACCCTATCCCTAACCCTAAACCTAACCCAAGCCGTAAACCAAAACCTAACCCTAACCCTAACCCTAACCCTAACCCTAAACCTAATCCTAATCCTAACCCTAAACCAAACCCTAACCCAAACCCTAACCATAAAACCTAACGCAAACCCTAATACTAACCCTAACTCTAACCCTAACCCAAATCCTAACCTAACCCTAACCCTAACCCAAACCCTAAACCTAACTCTAACACTAACCAAAATCCTAACCCTAACTCTAATCCTAAACCTAACCCTAACCCTAACCCTAACACTAACCCTAACCCTAAACCAAACCCTAACCCTAAACCTAACCTTAACCCTAGTCCTAACCCTAACCCTAACCCTAAACCAAACCCTAAACCTAACACTAACCGAAACCATAACCCTAACCCTAACCCTAAACCTAACCCAAACAAAAACCCTAAACTTAACCATAATCGTAACCCTAACCCTAACCCTAATCCTAACGCTATCCCTAACCCTAACCCTAACCCAAACCCTAACCCTAACCCTAATCCTAACCTTAACCCTAACCCTAACCCAAACCCAACACCTAACCCTAACTCTAACCATAACCCAAACCCTAAACCTAACCCTAACTCTAACTCAAACCCTAACCCTAACCCTAATACAAAACCTAACCCTAAACCTAACCCTAACCACAACTCAAACCCTAACCATAACCCTAATTCTAACCCGAACCCAAACCCTAACCCTAACCCTAAACCTAACCCAAAATTTAAACCTAACACTAAACCTAACCCTAACCCTAAACCAAACCCTAACCCTAAACCTAACCCCTAACCCCTAACCGCAAACATTAACCCACACCCTAACCCTAACCCTAACCCAAATCCAAACCCTAACCCTAAACCTAACCCAAACCCACACCATAACCCTAACCCTAACCCAAACCCTTACCTTAACCCTAACCCAAACCCTAACTTTAACACTAATCCTAACCCTAACACTAACCCAAATCAAACCTAAACCTAACACTAACCTAAACACTAACCCTAAAACTAACCCTAATCCTAACCCTAACCCTAACCCTAACCCAAACCCTAAACCATACCCTAACCCTAAACCTAACCCTAACCCTAGTCCTAACCCTAACCCTAACCCTAACCCAAACCCTAAACCTAACACTAACCCAAAACCTAATCCTATCCCTAACCCTAACCCTAAACCTAACCCAAACACAAACCCTAAACTTAACCATAATCGTAACCCTAACTCTAACCCTAATCCTAACCCTAGTCCTAACCCTAACCCTAACCCAAACCCAAACCCTAATCTTAACACTAACCCTAGCCCTAACCCTAATCCTAACCCTAACCCAAAGCCTAACACTCTCTAACCCTAACCCAAACCCTAACCCTAACCCTAAGCCTAAACCTAACTCAAAATCTAACCCTAACCCTAACCCTAACCCTAACCCGAACCCTAACACAAACCCTAACTCTAAACCTAACCCTAACCCTAATCCTCACCCTAACCCTAAAACAAAAACTAACCCTAACCCAAACCGTAAACCAAACCCTAAATCTAACCCTAAACCTAAACCTATTCCTAACCCTAACTCTAAACCTAACCTTAACCCAAACAATAACCCTAACCATAACCCTAAAACCTATCCCTTACCCTAACCCTAACCCTAACCCTCACGGTAACCCTAACCCTAACCCTAACCCAAATCCTAATCCTAACCCTAAACATAACTCAAAACCTAAACCTAACCCTAAAGCTAACCCTAACACTAACCCTAAACCTAACCCTAACCCTAACGCTAACCCTAAACCTAACCCAAACCCAAACTCAAAACTTAACCCTAATCGTAACCCTCACCCTAATTCTCATCCTAACCCAAACCCTAAACTTAACATTAACCCTAACCCTAACACTAACCCAAATCTAATCCTAAACCTAACCCTAAAACAAACCCTAACCCTAAGACTAACCCTAACCCTAACACTAACCCAAACCCTAACCCTAACCCTAACCCAAACCAAAACCCTAACCCTAACTCTAATCCTAAACCTAAACCTAACCCTAACCCTAACCCAAACCGTAAACCAAACCCTAACCCTAAACCTAACCCTAACCCTATTCCTAACCCTAACCCTAAACTTAACCTTAACCCAAACAATAACCCTAAACATAACCCTAAAACCTAACCCTAACCCTAACCCTAATCCTAACCCTCATCCTTACTCTAACCCTAACCCTAACCCAAACCCTAATCCTAACCCTAAACATAACTCTAAACCTAACACTAAACCTAACCCTATCCATAATCCTAAACTAACCCAAACCCTAACCGTAACCCTAACGCAAACCCTAACCCTAACTCTAAACCTAACCAAAAACCTAAACCTAACCCTAACCCAAACCCTAACCCAAACACTAAAAATAACCCAAACCCTAACTCTATTCCTAACCATAACCCTAACCAAATCCTTAACCCTAACACTAACCCTAACCCTAACCCAAACCCAAACCCTAAAACTAAACCTAAACCTAACCCTAACCCAAACCCAAAACCTAACCCTATCCCTAACCCAAACCCACACACTGAAACTAACCCTAAACCTAAATCCTAACCCCTAACAACAAACGTTAACCCAAACCCTAACCCTAACCCTAACACAATCCAAACCCTAACCCTAACCCTAATCCTTACCAAAATCCTAAACCTAACTCTAATCCTAACCCTAACCCTAATCCTAACCATAACCCTAACCCTAACCCAAACCCTAAAACTAACCCTAATCCTAACTCTAACCCTAACCCTAATCCTAACCGTAACCCTAACCCTAACCCATACCCAACCCCTAACCCTAACCCTAACCCTATAACAAACACTAACTCAAACCCTAACCCTAACCCTAACCCTAACGCAAACCCTAACCTAAACCTAACCCTAACCCTTTTCCTAACCCTAACCCTAACCCAAAAAATAAACCTAACCCTAACCCAAACCCTAAACCTAAACCTAAAACCAACCCAAACCCTAACCCTAACCCAAACCCTAACCCGAAACCTAATCCTAACCGTAATCCTAAACCTAACCCTAACCCAAAAACTAAACCTAACCCTAACCCCAACCCAAACCCCACCCCTAAAACTAACCCTAAACCAAACCTTAACCCTAACCCTATTCCTAACCCTAACCCTAACCCTAACCTTAACCCAAAACCTAACACAAACCCTAACTCTAAACCCTAACCCAAACCCAAATCCTAACCTTAACCCTCACCCTAACTCAAACCCCAACACTAACTCTAACCCTAAACCTATTCCTAACCATAACCCTAACCCAATCCCTAACCCTAACCCTCACCCTAGCCCTAACCCAATCCGAAACCCTAAACCTAACCCTAACCCTAATCCAAACACGAAACCTAACATGAATCCTAACCCTTACTCTAAACCTAACCCTATTTCTTACCCTAACCCTAACCCTAAACTTAACCCAAACCATAACCCTAACCCTAACCGTAAACTTAACCCTAACCCTAACCCTAACCCTATCCCTAACCCTAACCCTAACCCTAACATTTACCCAAACCCTATCCCAAACACTAACCCTAAACCTAACCCTATTCCTAACCCTAACCCTAACCCTAACCCTAACCTTAACCCTAACCCTAACTCAAACCCTAACCCTAATTCTAACCCTAACCCTATTCCTAACCATAACCCTAACCCAATCCCTAACCCTAACCCTAACCTTAACCCTAACCCTAACCCTAACTCAAACCCTAACCCTAACTCTAAACCTAACCCAAAACCTAAAAATAACCCAAACACTAACCCTAAACCTAACCCTAACCCAAACCCTAACCCATACCATAACCCTAACCCAAACCCTAACCCTAACACTAACCCTAACCCTAACAGTAACCCTAACCCTAACACTAACACAAACCCTAACCATAACCCTAACCCAAAGCAAAACTATAACCCTAACTCTAATCCTAACCCTAAACCTAATCCTAGCCCTAACCCTAACCCTAACCCAAACCCAACCCCTAACCCTAACACTAATCCTAACCCAAACCCTAACCCTAACCCTAATCCTAATCAAACCCTAAACCTAACCCTAATCCTAACCCTAACCCTAACCCAAATACTAACCCTAACCCTAACCCAAACCGTAAACCAAACCCTAACATTAACCCTAACCCTAACCCTATTCCTAACCCTAATCCTAACCCTAACCTTAAACCAAACAATAACCCTAACCATAACCCTAAAACCTAACCCTAACCCTAAGCCTAACCCTAACCCTCACGCTAACCCTAACCCTAACCCTAACCCAAACCCTAATCCTAAATCTAAACATAACTAAAAACCTAAACCTAAACCTAAGCGAATGCTTAATCCTACCCTAGCCCTAACCCTATGCCTAACCCTAAAGCTAACCCTAAACGTAGTCCTAACTCTAAGACCTAACCCTAAACATAACCCTAAACTAAACCCTAACCCTAACCCCAACCCAAACCCTTACCCTAACTCTAACCCTAACCCAAAACTTAAACCTAACCCTAACCCAAACCCTAACCCAACACTAACAATAACCCTAAAACTAACCCTATTCCTAACAATAACCCTAACCCAATACCTAACCTTAACCCTAACCCAGCCCTAACCCAAACCCAAACACTAAAACTAAACCTAAACCTAACAATAACCAAAACCCAAACCCTAACCCTATCCCTAACCCTAAACCACACCGTGAAAATAACCCTAAACCTAATCCCTAACCCCTAACAACAAACGTTAACCCAAATCCTAACCCTAAACCTAACCCAATCCCAAACCCTAAACCTAAACCTAACCCTAATTCAAACACTAAACCTAACGCTAATCCTAACCCTAACCCTATCCCTAAACCTAACCCTATTTCTTACCCTAACCCTAAACCTAGCCTGATCCTAACTCTCACCCTAACCCAAATACAAACCCTATCCCTAACCCAAACCGTAAACCAAACCCTAACCCTAAACCTAACCCTAACCCTATTCCTAACCCTAACCCTAAACCTAACCTTAACCCAAACAATAACCCTAACCCTAACCCTAACCCTAACCCTAACCCTAACCCTAACCCTAACCCTATCCCAAACCCTAAACCTAAATCTAACCCTAATTTAAACACTAAACCTAACGCTAATCCTAACCCTAACCCTAACCCTAAACCTAACCCGTTTTCTTACCCTAACCCTAACCCTAACCCTAATCCTAACTGTAATCCTAACCCAAAAACTAACCCTAACCCTAAGCCAAACCGTAAACCAAACCCTAACCCTAACCCTAACCGTAACCCTATTCCTAACCCTAACCCTAAACCTAAACTTAACCCAAACAATAACCCTAACCATAACCCTAAAACCTAACCCTAACCCAAACCCAAACCCTAACCCTATGCCTAACCCAAACCCACACAGTAAAACTGACCCTAAACCTAATCCCTAACCCCTAACAACAAACGTTAACCCAAACCCTAACCCTAACCATAACCCAATCCAAACCATAACCATTACCATAACCCTTACCAAAAGCCTAAACCTAACTCTAATCATAACCCTAACCCTAATCCTAACCATAACCCTAACCCTAACCCAAACCCTAAAACTAAACCTAATCCTAACTCTAACCCTAGCCCTAATCCTAACCGTAACCCTAACCCTAACACACACCCAACCCCTAAACCTAACCCTAACCCTAAAACAAACCCTAACTCAAACCCTAACCCTAACCCTAACCCTAACGCAAACCCTAACCCTAAACCTAACCCTAACCCTTTCCTAACCCTAACCCTAACCCAAAAAAAAACCTAACCCTAACCCCAACCCTAACCCTAAACCTAACCCTAACCCAAACCCTAACCCTAACCTGAAACCTAATCCTAACCGTAATCCTAAACCTAACCCTAACCCAAAAACTAAACCTAACACTAACCCTAACCCAAACCCTAACCCTAAAACTAATCCTAACCCAAACCTTAACCCTATTCCTAAACCTAACCCTAACCCTAACCTTAACCCAAAACCTAACACAAACCCTAACCCTAAACCCTAACCCAAACCCAAACCCTAAAACTAACCCTAACCCAAACCTTAACCCTAACCCTATTCCTAACCCTAACCCTGACCCTAACCCTAACCCTAACCTTAACCCTATTCCTAACCCTAACCCTAACCCTAACCTTAACCCAAAACCTAACACAAACCCTAACCCTAAACCCTAACCCAAACCCAAACCCTAAACTTAAACCTAACCCTAACTCAAACCCTAACCCTAACTCTAACCCTAACCCTTTTCCTAACCATAACCCTAACCCAATCCCTAACCCTAACCCTAACCCTAGCCCTAACCCAATCCGAAACCCTAAACCTAACCCTAACCCTAATCCATACACGAAACCTAACGCTAATCCTAACCCTAACCCTAACTCTATACTTAACCCTATTTTTTACCCTAACCCTAACCCTAAAATTAACCCAAACCATAACCCTAACCCTAACCGTAAACTTAACCCTAACCCTAACCCTAACCTTTACCCAAACCCTATCCCAAACACTAACCCTAAACCTAACCCTAACCCAAACCCTAACCCAAACCATAACCCTAACCCAAACCCTAACCCTAACAATAACCCTAACCCTAACACTAACCCTAACCCTAACACTAACCCAAAACTTAACCCTAACCCTAACCCAAAGCAATACTCTAACCCTAACTCTAATCCTAACCCTAACCCTAACCCTAACCCTAACCCTAACCCTAACCCTAATCCTAACCCAAAACCTAAATCAAACCCTAATCCTAACCGTAACCCTAACCCTAATCCTAGCCCTAACCCTAACCTTAACCCAAACCCAACCCCTAACCCTAACCCTACCCTAACCCAAACCCTAACCCTAAACCTAACCCTAACCCTAATCAAACCCTAAACCTAACCCTAATCCTAACCCTAACCCTAACCCAAATACTAATCCTAACCCTAACCCAAACCGTAAACCAAACCCTAACCCTAACCATAACCCTTACCCTATTCCTAACCCTAATCCTAACCCTAACCTTAACCCAAACAATAACCCTAACCATAACCCTAAAACCTAACCCTAACCCTAACACAAACTCTAATTCTAACCCTAAACATAACTCAAAACCTAAACCTAACCCTAAACCTAACCCTATCCATAATCCTAACCTAACCCTAACCCTATCCCTAACCCTAAACCAAACCCTAAACGTAATCCTAACTCTAGAACCTAACCCTAAAAATAACCCTAAACCAAATCCTAACCCTAATCATAACCCAAACCCTAAACCTAACCCTAACCCAAACCCTAACCCAAACCCTAATAATAACCCTAACCCTAAACCTATTCCTAACCATAACCCTAACCCAATCCCTAACTCTAACCCTAAACCTTGCCCTAACCCAAACCCAAACCCTAAAACTAAATTTAAACCTAACCCTAACCCAAACCCAAACCCTAACCCTATCCCTAACCCAAAACCACACCATGAAACTAATCCTAAACCTAATCCCTAACCCCTAACAACAAATGTTAACCCAAATCCTAACCCTAATCCTAATCCAATCCCAAACCCTAACCCTAATCCAAACAATAAACCTAACGCTAATCCTAACCCTAACCCTAAGCCTAAACCTAACCCTATTTCTTTCCCTAACCCTAACCCTAACCCTGATCCTAACTCTAACCCTAACCCAAAAACTAACCCTAACCCTAACCCAAACCGTAAACCAAACCCTAACCCTAAACCTAAACCTAACCCTATTCCTAAACCTAACCCTAAACCTAACCTTAACCCAAACAATAACCCTAACCATAACCCTAAAACCTAACCCTAACCCTAACCCTAACCCTAACCCTCACGCTATCCCTAACCCTAACCCTAACCCAAACCCTAATCCTAACCCTAAACATAACTCAAAACCTTAACCTAACCCTAAACCTAAATCTATCCATAAACCTAACCTAACCCTAACCCTATCCCTAACCCTAACCCAAAACCTAACCCTAAACCTAACCCAAGCAATAAACCAAACCCTAACCCTAACCCTAACCCAAACCCTAACCCTAACCCTAAACCTAATCCTAATCCTAACCCTAAACCAAACCCTAACCCAAACCCTAACCCTAAACCCTAACACTAACCCTAACTCTAACACTAACCAAAACCCTAACCCTAACTCTAATGCTAAACCTAACCCTAACCCTAACCCTAACCCTAAACCAAACCCTAACCCTAAAACTAACCTTAATCCTATTCCTAACCCTAACTCTAACCCTACCACAAACCCTAACCCTAACACTAACACAAACCCTAAACCTAACCCTAAACCTAACCCAAACACAAACCCTAACCCTAACCATAAACCTAACCCTAACCCTAACCCTAATCCTAACGCTATCCCTAACCCTAACCCTAACCCAAACCCTAATCCTAACCGTAACCCTAACCCTAACCCAAACCCAACACCTAACCCTAACTCTAACCATAACCCAAACCCTAAACCTAACCCTAACCCTAACTCAAACCCTAAACCTAAACCTAACCCTAATACAAAACCTAACCCTAACCCTAACCCAAACCCTAATCCTAACCCTAAACATAACTCAAAACCTTAACCTAACCCTAAACCTAAATCTATCCATAAACCTAACCTAACCCTAACCCTATCCCTAACCCTAACCCAAAACCTAACCCTAAACCTAACCCAAGCAATAAACCAAACCCTAACCCTAACCCTAACCCAAACCCTAACCCTAACCCTAAACCTAATCCTAATCCTAACCCTAAACCAAACCCTAACACAAACCCTAACCCTAAACCCTAACACTAACCCTAACTCTAACACTAACCAAAACCCTAACCCTAACTCTAATGCTAAACCTAACCCTAACCCTAACCCTAACCCTAACCATAACCCTAAACCTAACCCAAAACCTAAACCTAACCCTAACCCTAAACCTAACCCTAAACCAAACCTAACCCTAAACCTAACCCCTAACCCCTAATCGCAAACATTAACCCACACCCTAACCCTAACCCAAACCCAAATAGAAACCCTAACCCTAACGGTAACCCAAACCCTAAACCTAACACTAACCCAAACTCTAACACTAACCCTAACCCTAACCCGAACCCAAACCCTAAACCTAACACTAACCCAAACTCTAACACTAACCCTAAACCTAACCCTAAACCTAACCCAAACACAAACGCTAAACTTAACCATAACCGTAACCCTAACCCTAACCCTAATCCTAACCCTAACCCTAACCCTAAACCTAACCCAAACCCTAAACCTAACTCTAATCCTAATCCTAAATCTAACCCTAACCCTAATCCTAACCGTAACTCTAACCCTAACCCGAACCCAACACGTAACCCTAACCCTAACCCTAACCCAAACTCTAACCCTAACCCTAACCCTAAATCAAACCCTAACCCTAACCCTAACCCAAACCCTAACCCTCTCTAACCCTAACCCAAAACCTAAACCTAACACTAACCCACATCCTAACCCAAACCCTAACTCAAACCCTAACCCGAACCCTAACTCTAACTCAAACCCTAAACCTAAACCTAAACCTAGCCGTAATCCTAACCCTAACCCTAACCCTAACACTAACCCTAACCCTAACCCAAACCCAAACCCTAAAACTAAACCTAAACCTAACCCTAAACCAAACCCAAACCGTAACCCTATCCCTAACCCAAAACCACACAGTGAAACTAACCCTAAACCTAATCCCTAACCCCTAACAACAAACGTTAACCCAAACCCTAACCCTAACCCTAACACAATCCAAACCCTAACCCTAACCCTAACCCTTACCAAAATCCTAAACCTAACTCTAATCCTAACCCTAACCCTAATCCTAACCAAAACCCTAACCCTAACCCAAACCCTAAAACTAACCCTAATCCTAACTCTAACCCTAACCCTAATCCTAACCGTAACCCTAACCCTAACCCATACCCAACCCCTAACCCTAACCCTAACCCTATAACAAACACTAACTCAAACCCTAACCCTAACCCTAACCCTAACGCAAACCCTAAATCTAAACCTAACCCTAACCCTTTTCCTAACTCTAACCCTAACCCAAAAAATAAACCTAACCCTAAACCAAACCCTAAACCTAAACCTAAAACCAACCCAAACCCTAACCCTAACCCAAACCCTAACCCGAAACCTAATCCTAACCGTAATCCTAAACCTGACCCTAACCCAAAAACTAAACCTAACCCTAACCCTAACCCAAACCCTACCCCTAAAACTAACCCTAACACAAACCTTAACCCTTACCCTATTCCTAACCCTAACCCTAACCATAACCTTAACCCAAAACCTAACACAAACCCTAACTCTAAACCCTAACCCAAACCCAAACCCTAACCTTAAACCTCACCCTAACTCAAACCCCAACACTAACTCTAACCCTAAACCTATTCCTAACCATAACCCTAACCCAATCCCTAACCCTAACCCTCACCATAGCCCTAACCCAATCCGAAACCCTAAACCTAACCCTAACCCTAATCCAAACACGAAACCTAACGCGAATCCTAACCCTTACCCTAACTCTAAACCTAACCCTATTTCTTACCCTAACCCGAACCCTAAACTTAACCCAAACCATAACCCTAACCCTAACCGTAAACTTAACCCTAACCCTAACCCTAACCCTATCCCTAACCCTAACCCTAACCCTAACATTTACCCAAACACTATCCCAAACACTAACCCTAAACCTAACCCTATTCCTAACCCTAACCCTAACCCTAACCTTAACCCTAACCCTAACTCAAACCCTAACCCTAACTCTAACCCTAACCCTATTCCTAACCATAACCCTAACCCAATCCCTAACCCTACCACAAACCCAAACCCTAACACTAACCCTAACCCTACCCATAACCCTAAACCCTAACCCAAACCCTAACCCTAATCCTAACCCTAAACCTAACCCCTAAGCCCTAACCACAAACATTAACATAAACCCTAACACTAACCTAACCATAATCTTAACCCTAAACCTAACCCTAACCCTAAACCCTAACCCTAACCCTAACCCAAACCCTAAACCTAACCCTAAACCTAACACTAACCCAAACCCTAACCCTAACCCTAATCCAAACCAAAACCCTAACCCTAACTCTAATCCTAACCCTAAACCTAAACCTAATCCTAACCCTAACCCTAACCCTAACCCTAACCCTAACTCAAACCCTAAACCTAACCCTAATTCTAACCCTAACCCTAACCCTAATCCTAGCCCTAACCCTAACCCTATCCCTAACCCAAACACTAACCCTCTCTAACCCTAACCCAAACCCTAACCCTAAACCTAAGCCTAACCCTAACTCAAAATCTAACTCTAACCCTAACCCTAACCCGAACCCGAACCCTAACACAAACCCTAACTCTAAACCTAACCCTAACCCTAATCCTAACCCTAACCCTAACCCAAAAACTAACCCTAACCCAAACCGTAAACCAAACCCTAACTCTAACCCTAACCCTAACCCTAACACTAACCCTAACCCTAACCCTTACCCTAACCCTAACCCTAACCCTAACCCTAACACTAACCCAAACCCTAATCCTAACCCTAAACATAACTCAAAACCTAAACCTAACCCTAACCCTAACCCAAACCGTAAACCAAACCCTAACCCTAACCCTAAACCTATTCCTAAACCTAACCCTAACCCTAACCTTAACCCAAACAATAACCCTAACCATAACCCTAAAACCTAACCCTAACCCTAACCCTAACCCTAACACTCACGCTAACCCTAACCCTAACCCTAACCCAAACCCTAATCCTAACCCTAAACATAACTCAAAACCTAAACCTAACCCTAAACCTAAACCTATCCATAATCCTAACCCTAACCCTAACCCTAAACCTAACCCTAACCCAAACACAAACCCTAACCCTATCCCTAACTCAAAACCACACCGTGAAACTAACCCTAAACCTAATCCCTAACCCCTAACAACAAACGTTAACCCAAATCCTAACCCTAACCCTAACCCAATCCAAAACGCTAAACCTAAATCTAACCCTAATTTAAACACTAAACCAAACGCTAATCGTAACCCTAACCCTAACCCTAAACCTAACCCTATTTCTTACCCTAACCCTAAGCCTAACCCTAATCCTAACTCTAATCCTAACCCAAAAACTAACCCTAACCCTAAGCCAAACCGTAAACCAAACCCTAACCCTAACCCTAACCGTAACCCTATTCCTAACCCTAACCCTAACCCTAACCCTAACCCTAACCCAAACCCTAATCCTAACCCTAAACATAACTCAAAACCTTAACCTAACCCTATACCTAAATCTATCCATAAACCTAACCTAACCCTAACCCTATCCCTAACCCTAACCCAAAACCTAACCCTAACCCTAACCCTAACCCAAACCGTAAACCAAACCCTAACCCTAAACCTAACCTTAACCCTATTCCTAACCCTAACCCTAAACCTAACCTTAACCCAAACAATAACCCTAACCCTAACCCTAACCCTAACCCTAACCCTAACCCTAACCCTAAACCAATCCCAAACCCTAAACCTAAATCTAACCCTAATTTAAACACTAAACCTAACGCTAATCCTAACCCTAACCCTAACCCAAAACCTAACCCTATTTCTTACCCTAACCCTAACCCTAACCCTAATCCTAACTCTAATCCTAACCCAAAAACTAACCCTAACCCTAAGCCAAACCGTAAACCAAACCCTAACCCTAACGCTAACCGTAACCCTATTCCTAACCCTAACCCTAAACCTAACCTTAACCCAAACTATAACCCTAACCATAACCTAAAACCTAACCCCAACCCAAACCCAAACACTAACCCTATGCCTAACCCAAACCCACACAGTAAAACTGACCCTAAACCTAATCCCTAACCCCTAACAACAAACGTTAACCCAAACCCTAACCCTAACCCTAACCCAATCCAAACCCTAACCATTACCCTAACCCTTACCAAAAGCCTAAACCTAACTCTAATCCTAACCCTAACCCTAATCCTAACCCTAACCCTAACCCTAACCCAAACCCTAATACTAACCCTAAACCTAAACCTAACCCAAACCCTAACCCTAAAAATAACCCTAACCCTAACACTAACCCTAACCCTAACACTAACCCAAAACTTAACCCTAACCCTAACCCAAAGCAAAACTCTAACCCTAACTCTAATCCTAACCCTAACCCTAACCCTAACCCTAACCCTAATCCTAACCCAAAACCTAAATCAAACCCTAATCCTAACCGTAACCCTAACCCTAATCCTAGCCCTAACCCTAACCCTAACCCAAACTCAACCCCTAACCCTAACCCTACCCTAACCCAAACCATAACCCTAAACATAACCCTAACCCTAATCAAACCCTAAACCTAACCCTAATCCTAACCCTAACCGTAACCCAAATCCTAACCCTAACCCTAACCCAAACCGTAAACCAATCCCTAACCCTAACCCTAACCCTTACCCTATTCCTAACCCTAATCCTAACCCTAAACTTAACCCAAACAATAACCCTAACCATAACCCTAAAACCTAACCCTAACCCTAACACAAACTCTAATTCTAACACTAAACATAACTCAAAACCTAAACCTAACCCTAAACCTAACCCTATCCATAATCCTAACCTAACCTTAACCCTATCCCTAACCCTAAACCAAACCCTAAACGTAATCCTAACTCTAAAACCTAACCCTAAAAATAACCCTAAACAAAACCCTAACCCTAACCCTAACCCAAACCCTAAACCTAACCCTAACCCAAACCCTAACCCAAACACTAATAATAACCCTAATCCTAACCCTATTCCTAACCATAACCCTAACCCAATCCCTAAGCCTAACCCTAAACCTTGCCCTAACCCAAACCCAAACCCTAAAACTAAAATTAAACCTAACCATAACCCAAACCCAAACCCTAACCCTATCCCTAACCCAAAACCACACCATGAAACTAACCCTAAACCTAATCCCTAACCCCTAACAACAAATGTTAACCCAAATCCTAACCCTAACCCTAACCCAATCCCAAACCCTAAACCTAAACCTAACCCTATTTCTTACCCTAAACCTAACACTAACCCTGATCCTAACTCTAACCCTAACCCAAAAACTAACCCTAACATTAACCCAAACCGTAAACCAAACCCTAACCCTAAACCTAACCCTAACCGTATTCCTAAACCTAACCCTAAACCTAACCTTAACCCAAACAATAACCCTAACCACAACCCTAAAACCTAACCCTAACCCTAACCCTAACCCTTACCCTCACGCTAACCCTAACCCTAACCCTAACCCAAACCCTAATCCTAACCCTAAACATAACTCAAAACCTTAACCTAACCCTAAACCTAAATCTATCCATAAACCTAACCTAACCCTAACCCTATCCCTAACCCTAACCCAAAACCTAACCCTAAACCTAACCCAAACAATAAACCCAACCCTAACCCTAACCCTAACCCAAACCCTAACCCTAACCCTAAAATAATCCTAATCCTAACCCTAAACCAAACCCTAACCCAAACCCTAACCCTAAACCCTAACACTAACCCTAACTCTAACACTAACCAAAACCCTAACCCTAACTCTAATGCTAAACCTAACCCTAACCCTAACCCTAACCCTAAACCAAACCCTAACCCTAAAACTAACCTTAATCCTATTCCTAACCCTAACCCTAACCCTACCACAAACCCTAAACCTAACACTAACACAAACCCTAACCCTAACCCTAAACCTAACCCAAACACAAACCCTAAACTTAACCATAATCGTAACCCTAACCCTAACCCTAATCCTAACGCTATCCCTAACCCTAACCCTAACCCAAACCCTAAATCTAAGCCTAATCCTAACCGTAACCCTAACCCTAACCCAAACCCAACACCTAACCCTAACTCTAACCATAACCCAAACCCTAAACCTAACCCTAACCCTAACTCAAACCCTAAACCTAAACCTATCCCTAATACAAAACCTAACCCTAACCCTAACCCTAACCCCAACTCAAACCCTAACCATTACCCTAAAACTAACCCAAAACCTAAACCTAACCCTAACCCTAAACCTAACCCTAAACCAAACCAACACCTAAACCTAACCCCTAACCCCTAACCGCAAACATTAACCCACACCCTAAACCTAACCCAAACCCAAATAGAAACCCTAACCCTAACGGTAACCCAAACCCTAAACCTAACACTAACCCAAACTCTAACACTAACCCTAACCCTAACCCTAACCCAAACCCTAAACCTAACACTAACCCAAACTCTAACGCTAACCCTAAACCTAACCCTAAACCTAACCCAAACACAAACGCTAAACTTAACCATAACCGTAACCCTAATCCTAACCCTAACCCTAACCCTAAACCTAACCCAAACCCTAAACCTAACTCTAATCCTAATCCTAAATCTAACCCTAACCCTAATCCTAACCGTAACTCTAACCCTAACCCGAACCCAACACGTAACCCTAACCCGAACCCTAACCCAAACTCTAACCCTAACCCTAACCCTAAATCAAACCCTAACCCTAACCCTAACCCAAACCCTAACCCTCTCTAACCCTAACCCAAAACCTAAACCTAACACTAACCCACATCCTAACCCAAACCCTAACTCAAACCCTAACCCGAACCCTAACTCTAACTCAAACCCTAAACCTAAACCTAAACCTAGCCCTAATCCTAACCCTAACCCTAACCCAAAAACTAACCCTAACCTTAACCCAAACCCTAACCCTAACCCTAACCGTAACATAAACCCTAAACCTAACCCTATTCCTAACCCTAACCCTAACCCTAACCTTAACACAAACCCTAACTCAAACCCTAACCCTAAACCCTAACCCAAACCCTAACCCTAATCCTAACCCTAAACCTAACCCCTAAGCCCTAACCACAAACATTAACATAAACCCTAACACTAACCTAACCATAATCTTAACCCTAAACCTAACCCTAACCCTAAACCCTAACCCTAACCCTAACCCAAACCCTAAACCAAATCCTAAACCTAACACTAACCCAAACCCTAACCCGAACCCTAACTCTAACTCAAACCCTAAACCTAAACCTAAACCTAGCCCTAATCCTAACCCTAACCCTAACCCAAAAACTAACCCTAACCTTAACCCAAACCCTAACCCTAACCCTAACCGTAACATAAACCCTAAACCTAACCCTATTCCTAACCCTAACCCTAACCCTAACCTTAACCCAAACCCTAACTCAAACCCTAACCCTAAACCCTAACCCAAACCCTAACCCTAATCCTAACCCTAAACCTAACCCCTAAGCCTTAACCACAAACATTAACATAAACCCTAACACTAACCTAACCATAATCTTAACCCTAAACCTAACCCTAACCCTAAACCCTAACCCTAACCCTAACCCAAACCCTAAACCTAACCCTAAACCTAACACTAACCCAAACCCTAACCCTAACCCTAATCCAAACCAAAACCCTAACCCTAACTCTAATCCTAACCCTAAACCTAAACCTAATCCTAACCCTAACCCTAACCCTAACCCTAACCCTAACTCAAACCCTAAACCTAACCCTAATTCTAACCCTAACCCTAACCCTAATCCTAGCCCTAACCCTAACCCTATCCCTAACCCAAACACTAACCCTCTCTAACCCTAACCCAAACCCTAACCCTAAACCTAAGCCTAACCCTAACTCAAAATCTAACTCTAACCCTAACCCTAACCCGAACCCGAACCCTAACACAAACCCTAACTCTAAACCTAACCCTAACCCTAATCCTAACCCTAACCCTAACCCAAAAACTAACCCTAACCCAAACCGTAAACCAAACCCTAACTCTAACCCTAACCCTAACCCTAACACTAACCCTAACCCAAAAACTAACCCTAACCCAAACCGTAAACCAAACCCTAACTCTAACCCTAACCCTAACCCTAACACTAACCCTAACCCTAACCCTAACCCTAACCCTAACCCTAACCCTAACACTAACCCAAACCCTAATCCTAACCCTAAACATAACTCAAAACCTAAACCTAGCCCTAACCCTAACCCAAACCGTAAACCAAACCCTAACCCTAACCCTAACCCTATTCCTAAACCTAACCCTAACCCTAACCTTAACCCAAACAATAACCCTAACCATAACCCTAAAACCTAACCCTAACCCTAAGCCTAACCCTACACCTCACGCTAACCCTAACCCTAACCCTAACCCAAACCCTAATCCTAACCCTAAACATAACTCAAAACCTAAACCTAACCCTAAACCTAACCCTATCCATAATCCTAACCTAACCCTAACCCTATCCCTAACCCTAAACCAAACCCTAAACGTAATCCTAACTCTAAAACCTAACCCTAAACATAACCCTAAACCAATCCCTAACCCTAACCCTAACCCAAACCCTAAACCTAACCCTAACTCAAACCCTAATGCAAACACTAACAATAACCCTAATCCTAACCCTATTCCTAACCCTAACCCTAACCCAATCCCTAACCCTAACCCTAAACCTTGCCCTAACCCAAACCCAAACCCTAAAAATAAAATTAAACCTAACCCTAACCCAAACACAAACCCTAACCCTATCCGTAACTCATAACCACACCGTGAAACTAACCCTAAACCTAATCCCTAACCCCTAACAACAAACGTTAACCCAAATCCTAACCCTAACCCTAACCCAATCCCAAACCCTAAACCTAAATCTAACCCTAATTTAAACACTAAACCAAACGCTAATCGTAACCCTAACCCTAACCCTAAACCTAACCCTATTTCTTACCCTAACCCTAAGCCTAACCCTAATCCTAACTCTAATCCTAACCCAAAAACTAACCCTAACCCTAAGCCAAACCGTAAACCAAACCCTAACCCTAACCCTAACCGTAACCCTATTCCTAACCCTAACCCTAACCCTAACCCTAACCCTAACCCAAACCCTAATCCTAACCCTAAACATAACTCAAAACCTTAACCTAACCCTAAACCTAAATCTACCCATAAACCTAACCTAACCCTAACCCTATCCCTAACCCTAACCCAAAACCTAACCCTAACCCTAACCCTAACCCTAAACCAAACCCTAACCCTAAACCTAACCTTAACCCTAGTCCTTACCCTAACCCTAACCCTAACCCAAACCCTAAACCTAACACTAACCCAAACCCTAACCCTAAACCTAACCCTAAACCTAACCCAAACACAAACCCTAAACTTAACCATAATCGTAACCCTAACCCTAACCCTAATCCTAACGCTATCCCTAAACCTAACCCTAACCCTAACCCAACACCTAACCCATCTCAAACCCTAACCCTAACCCAAACCCTAACCTTAACACTAATCCTAACCCTAACACTAACCCTAAAACTAACACTAATCCTAACCCTAACCCTAACCATAACCCTAACCCTAAACCAAACCCTAACCCTAAACCTAACCCTAACCCTAGTCCTAACCCTAACCCTAACCCTAACCCAAACCCTAAACCTAACACTAACTGAAACCCTAACCCTAAACCTAACCCTAAACCTAACCCAAACACAAACGCTACACTTAACCATAACCGTAACCCTAACCCTAACCCTAATCCTAACCCTAAGCCTAACCCTAAGCCTAACCCTAACCCAAACCCTAAACCTAACTCTAATCCTAATCCTAAATCTAACCCTAACCCTAATCCTAACCGTAACTCTAACCCTAACCCGAACCCAACACGTAACCCTAACCCTAACCCTAACCCAAACCCTAAACCTAACCCTAACCCTAACTCAAACCCTAACCCTAACCGAAACCCTAACCCTCTCTAACCCTAACCCAAAACCTAAACCTAACCCTAACCCACATCCTAACCCAAAACCTAACTCAAACCCTAACCCGAACCCTAACTCTAACTCAAACCCTAACCCTAAACCTAAACCTAGCCCTAATCCTTACCCTAACCCTAACCCAAAAACTAACCCTAACCCTAACCCTAACCGTAACCCAGACCCTAAACCTAACCCTATTCCTAACCCTAACCCTAACCCTAACCTTAACCCAAACCGTAACACAAACCCTAACCCTAAACCCTAACCCAAACCCTAACCCTAATCCTAACCCTAAACCTAACCCCTAACCCCTAACCACAAACATTAACATAAACCCTAACACTACCCTAACCGTAACCCTAACCCTAAACCTAACCCTAACCCTAAATCCTAACTCTAACCCTAACCCTAACACAAATCCTAACCCTAACCCTAAACCTAACACTAACCCAAACCCTAACCCTAACCCTAATACAAACCAAAACCCTAACCCTAACTCTAATCCTAACCCTAAACCTAAACCTAATCCTAACCCTAACCCTAACCCTAACCCTAACTCGAACCCTAAACCTAATCCTAATCCTAACCCTAACCCTAACCCTAATCCTAGCCCTAACCCTAAGCCTAACCCTAACCCAAACACTAACCCTCTCTAACCCTAACCCAAACCCTAACCCTAACCGTAAGCCTAACCCTAACTCAAAATCTAACCCTAACCCTAACCCTAACCATAACCCGAATCCTAACACAAACGCTAACTGTAAACCTAACCCTAACCCTAATCCTAACCCTAAACCTAACCCAAAAACTAACCCTAACCCAAACCGTAAACCAAACACTAACTCTAACCCTAACCCTAAACCTAATCCTAACCCTAACCCTAACCCTAACCTTAACCCAAACAATAACCCTAACCATAACACTAAAAGCTAACCCTTACCCTAACCCTAACCCTAACCCTCACGGTAACCCTAACCCTAACCCAAACCCTAATCCTAACCCTAAACATAACTCAAAACCTAAACCTAACCGTAAACCTAACCCTATCCATAATCCTAACCTAACCCTAACCTTATCCATAATCCTAAACCAAACCCTAAAGGTAATCCTAACTCTAAAACCTAACCAAAACATAACCCTAAACCAAACCCTAACCCTAACCCTAACCCAAACCCTAAACCTAACCCTAACCCAAACCCTAACCCAAACACTAACAATAACCCTAACCCTAACCCTATTCCTAACCATAACCCTAACCCAATCCCTAACCCAAACCCTAAACCTAACCCTTACCCTAACTCAAACCCTAAACCTAACCCTAACCCTAATACAAAACCTAACCCTAACCCTAACCATAACCCTAACCCTAAACCAAAACCTAACCCTAAACCTAACCCTAACCCTAGTCCTAACCCTAACCCTAACCATAACCCAAACCCTAAACCTAACACTAACCGAAAACCTAACCCTAACCCTAAACCTAACCCAAACACAAACCCTAAACTTAACCATAACCGTAACCCTAACCCTAAACCTAATCCTAACCCTAACCCTAACCCCAACCCTAACCCAAACCCTAAACATAACTCTAATCCTAATCCTAAATCTAACCCTAACCCTAATCCTAACCGTAACTCTAACCCTAACCCGAACCCAACATGTAACCCTAACCCTAAACCTAACCCTAACCCTAACCCTAACCCTAACCCAAACCCTAACCCTCTCTAACCCTAACCCAAAACCTAAACCTAATCCTAACCCACATCCTAACCCTAACCCAAACCGTAAACCAAACCCTAACCCTAACCCTAACCCTAACCCTAACCCTAACCCTAACCCTAACCCTAACCCTATTCCTAACCCTAACCCTAACCCAAACCGTAAACCAATCCTAATCCTAACCCTAACCCTAATCCTAACCCAAACCCTAAACATAACCCTATTCCTAACTCTAACCATAACCCTAACCTTAACCCAAAACCAAACCCTAACCCTGACCCTAACCTTAACCCAAACCCTAACCCTAACCCTAACCCAAACTCTAACCGTAACCCTATTCCTAACTCTAACCCTAACCCTAACCTTAACCCAAACCCTAACACAAACCCTAACCCTAAACCCTAATCCAAACCCTAACACTAACCCTATACCAAAACCTAACCCTAACCCTAACCCTAACCTTAACCCAAACCCTAACCGTAACACTAACCCTAAACCTAACCCTAACCCTTATGCTATCCCTAAAACTAACGCAAACCCAAACCCTAAACTTAACCCTAATCATGACCCTAACCCTAATCCTAACCCTAAGCCAAACCCTAAAGTTATCACTAACCCTAACCCTAACACTAACCCAAATCAAAACCTAAACCTAACCCTAACCCAAACCCTAACCCTAACCCTAACCCTAACCCTAACCCTAACCCTAACCCTATTCCTAACCCTAACCCTAACCCAAACCGTAAACCAATCCTAATCCTAACCCTAACCCTAATCCTAACCCCAACCCTAAACATAACCCTATTCCTAACTCTAACCATAACCCTAACCTTAACCCAAAACCAAACCCTAACCCTGACCCTAACCTTAACCCAAACCCTAACCCTAACCCTAACCCAAACTCTAACCGTAACCCTATTCCTAACTCTAACCCTAACCCTAACCTTAACCCAAACCCTAACACAAACCCTAACCCTAAACCCTAATCCAAACCCTAACACTAACCCTATACCAAAACCTAACCCTAACCCTAACCCTAACCTTAACCCAAACCCTAACCGTAACACTAACCCTAAACCTAACCCTAACCCTTATGCTATCCCTAAAACTAACCCAAACCCAAACCCTAAACTTAACCCTAATCATGACCCTAACCCTAATCCTAACCCTAAGCCAAACCCTAAAGTTATCACTAACCCTAACCCTAACACTAACCCAAATCAAAACCTAAACCTAACCCTAACCCAAACCCTAACCCTAACACTAACCCTAACCCTAACACTAACCCAAACCCTATCCCTAACCCTAACCCAAAATAAAACCCTAACCCTAACCCTAACCCTAACCCAAACCCTAAACCTAACCCTAATCCTAACCCTAACCCTAACCCTAATCCTTGCCCTAACCCTAACCCGAACCCAAAC
Organism: Eospalax fontanierii; assembly: GCA_035773235.1. Taxonomy (NCBI): domain Eukaryota; kingdom Metazoa; phylum Chordata; class Mammalia; order Rodentia; family Spalacidae; genus Eospalax; species Eospalax fontanierii. The sequence continues at coordinate 635,931 of JAJHUQ010000036.1, read as the reverse complement.
CCAACCACTAAACCTAACCCTAACCCTAACCCTAACACAAACACTAACTATAAACATAACCCTAACCCTAATCCAAACCCTAAACCTAACGCTAATCCATACCCTAACCCTAACCCTAAACCTAACCCTATTCCTTACCCTAACCCTAACCCTAACCTTAACCTAAACCATAACCCTAACCCTAACCATAAAGTTAATCCTAACCCTCACCCTAACCCTAAACCTAACCCAAACCCTAACCCAAACTTAACCCAAACACTAACCCTAACACTAACCCTAATCCTAATCCTAACCTTAACCCTAACCCTAACCCTAACCTTAACCCAAACCCTAACTCAAACCCTAACCCTAAATCTAACCCTAACACAAACCCTAACACTCACCCTAAACCTAACTGAATCCCTAACCTTAACCCTAATCCTAATCGTAACCCTAACGCTAACCCTAACACAAACCCTAACCCTAACCCTAACCCTAAACCTAACACTAACCCTAACCCTAATCCTAAACCTAACGCTAACCCTAACACAAACCCTAACCCTAACCCTAACCCTAAACCTAACACTAACCCTAACCCTAATCCTAAACCTAACGCTACCCTTAACCCAAAAAGTAAACCTAAACCTAACCGTAAGCCTAACCCAAACCCTAACCCTAACCCTAATCCTAACGTGAACCCTAACACAAACCCTAATCCTAAACCTAACCCTAACCCAAACCCTAATCCTCAATAACCCTAACATAAAACCTAAACCTAAGCCTAAGCCAAACCTAACCCAAACCCTAACAATAACACTAACCCTAACTCTATTCCTAACCCTAAACCTAACCCAAACCCTAACCCTAACCCAAACCCTAACCCTAAAACTATCCCTAACCCTAACCCTAACCCTAATCCAAACCCAAAACCTAACTCTAAACCTAAACCTAACCCTAACCTAAAACCAAACCCTAACCCTATCCCTAACCCAAACCCACACCGTAAAACTAACCCTAACCCAAACCCTAACCCTAACCTTAGCCCAATCCCTAACAGTAACACTAGTACTAAACCTAACACTAGCCCTAACGCTAACCCTAAGCCGAACCCAAACCCAAACCCGAAATTTAACCCGAATCGTTACCCTAACCCTAATCATAACCCTAACCCAAACCCTAACCTTAACTCTAACTCTAACCCTAACACTAACCCAAATCAAAACCTACACCTAACCCTAACACAAACCCTAACCCTAACACTAACACTAAACCTAACACTAACCCAAACCCTAACCATAGCCCTAACCCAAACCAAATCCTAACCCTAACCCTAACCCAAACCGTAAACGTAACCCTAATCGTAACCCTAAACCTCACCCAAATCCTAGCCCTAACCCTAACCCGAACCCAAAACCAACCCCTAAATCTAACCCTAACCATAACCCAAACACGAACCCTAACCCTAACCCTAACCCTAACTCAAACCCTAACTCTAAACCTAACCCTAACCCTAACCCAAACCCTAACTTTTAACCTAACCCTAACCCTAACCCTAACCCTAACGCAAACCCTAAATCTAAACCTAACCCTAACCCTAATCCTAACCCTAACCCTAACCCAAAAACTAACTCTAACCCTAACCCAAACCGTAAACCAAACCCTTACCCTAACACTAACCCTAACCCTATTCCTAACCCTAACCCTAACCCTAACCTTAACACAAACAATAACCCTAACCATAACCCTAAAACCTAACCCTAACCCTAACCCTAACCCTCATGCTAACCCTAACCCTAAACCTAACCCAAACCCTAATCCTAACCCTAAACATAACTCAAAACCTTAACCTAACTCCAAACCAAACCCATCCATAATCCTAACCTAACCCTAACCCTATACCTAAACCTAACCCAAACCCTAAACGTAATCCTAACCCTAAAACCTAACCCTAAACATAACCCTAACCCAATTCTAACCCAAACCCTAACCCTAACCCTAACCCTAAACCTAACCATAACCCTAACCCTAACCATAAACCTAACCCAAACCTAAACCCTAAACTTTACCCTAATCCTAACTCAAACCCTAACCCTAACCCAAATCCAAACCCTAAACTTTACACTAACCGTAGCCCTAACACTAAGCCAAATTCAAACCTAAGGCTAAACCTAACCCAAACCCTAAACTAATCGTAACCCTAACCCTAACCCTAACCCTAACCCAAACCCGAAACCTAACCATAACCCTAACCCAAACCCTAACACTAACCCTAACCCTAACCCTAACCCTAACCCTAACCCTAACCCAAACGCTAACCCTAACCTTAACCCTAAACCAAACGCTAATCCTAACACTAACCCTAACCTTAATTTTAACCCTAAACCAAACGCTAATCCTAACCCTAACCCTAACACTAACCCTAACCGAAAACGTAAACCTTAAATCTCCTCCTAACCCTAACCCTAACCCTTACTCTTACGCAAACCCAAACCCTAAAACTAACCCTAATCCAAACCCTAACCCTAACCCTAAACCTAACCCAACCCCTAACCCTCACCATAACTCTAACCCAAACCCGAACCCTAAACCTAAGCCTAACCCAAATCCTAACCCCAACACTAACCCTAACCCTAACCCAAACCCTAACCCTAACCCAAACCCTAACCCAAACCCAAACCATAACCCTAACCCTAACGCTAAAGCTTACCGTAACCCTAACCCTAACGCTAACCCTAACTATAACCCTAACCCTAACCCTAAACCTAACCAAACCTAAACCCTAACCCAAACCCTAATCCTAACACTAACCCTAACACTAACCCTAACCGAAAACCTAAACCCTAACCCTACTCCTAACCCTAACCCTAACCCTAACACAAACCCTAACCCTAAACGTAACCTTAACCCAAACCCTTACCCTAACCCTAATCCAAACAGAAACCAAAATCTTAACACAAACCCTAACCTAATCCTATCCCTAACCCTAACCCTAACCCAAACGCTAACCCTAACCCTAACCCTAACCCAAACCCTAACCCTAACCCAAACCCAAACCCTATCCCTAACCCTAAACTTAACCCAAACCCTAACCCTAAACTTAACCCAAACCCTAAACCTAACCATAACCCTAACCCTAAGCATAAACCTAACCCAAACCTAAACCCTAAACTTTACCCTAATCGTAACTCAAACCCTAACCCTAACCCAAATCCAAACCCTAAACTTTACACTAACCCTAACACTATCCCTAAACCTAACCCTAACCCTAACTCAAACCCTATCCCTAATCCTAACCCTAACCCTAACCCGAACCCAAACCCTAACCCTAACCCTAAACCTAACCCAAAATCTAAACCAAACCCTAACACTACCCCTAAACCAAACCCTAAATCTAACCCTAACCCTAAACCTAATCCAAACTCTAAACCTAACCCTAACACAAACCCTAATGCTAACCCTAATTCTAACTGAAACCCAAACCCTAACACTAACCCTAACCCAAACCCTAACCCAAACCCTAACCCTAACCCTAACCCTAACCCTAAACCTAACCCTATTTCTTACCCTAACCCTAAACCTAACCCTAATCCTAACCCTAACCCAAAAACTAACCCTAACCCTAACCCAAACCGTAAACCAAACCCTAACACTAACCCTAACCCTAAACCTATTCCTAACCCTAACCCTAAACGTAACCTTAACCCAAAAAATAACCCTAACCATAACCCTAAAACCTAACCCTAACCCTAACACTAACCCTCACGCTAACCCTAACCGTAACCCAAACCCTAATCCTAACTCTAAACATAACTCAAAACCTAAACCTAACCCTAAACCTAAACCTATCCATAAACCTAACCTAACCCTAACCCTATCCCTAACCCTAAACCTAACCCTAACCCTAACCCTATCCCTAACCCTAAACCTAACCCAAGCCGTAAACCAAAACCTAACCCTAACCCTAACCCTAACCCTAACCCTAAACCTAATCCTAATCGTAACCCTAAACCAAACCCTAACCCAAACCCTAACCATAAAACCTAACGCAAACCCTAATACTAACCCTAACTCTAACCCTAACCCAAATCCTAACCCTAACCCTAACCCTAACCCAAATCCTAAACCTAACTCTAACACTAACCAAAATCCTAACCCTAACTCTAATCCTAAACCTAACCCTAACCCTAACCCTAACACTAACCCTAACCCTAAACCAAACCCTAACCCTAAACCTAACCTTAACCCTAGTCCTAACCCTAACCCTAACCCTAAACCAAACCCTAAACCTAACACTAACCGAAACCATAACCCTAACCCTAACCCTAAACCTAACCCAAACAAAAACCCTAAACTTAACCATAATCGTAACCCTAACCCTAACCCTAATCCTAACGCTATCCCTAACCCTAACCCTAACCCAAACCCTAACCCTAACCCTAATCCTAACCTTAACCCTAACCCTAACCCAAACCCAACACCTAACCCTAACTCTAACCATAACCCAAACCCTAAACCTAACCCTAACTCTAACTCAAACCCTAACCCTAACCCTAATACAAAACCTAACCCTAAACCTAACCCTAACCACAACTCAAACCCTAACCATAACCCTAATTCTAACCCGAACCCAAACCCTAACCCTAACCCTAAACCTAACCCAAAATTTAAACCTAACACTAAACCTAACCCTAACCCTAAACCAAACCCTAACCCTAAACCTAACCCCTAACCCCTAACCGCAAACATTAACCCACACCCTAACCCTAACCCTAACCCAAATCCAAACCCTAACCCTAACCCTAACCCAAACCCACACCATAACCCTAACCCTAACCCAAACCCTTACCTTAACCCTAACCCAAACCCTAACTTTAACACTAATCCTAACCCTAACACTAACCCAAATCAAACCTAAACCTAACACTAACCTAAACACTAACCCTAAAACTAACCCTAATCCTAACCCTAACCCTAACCCTAACCCAAACCCTAAACCATACCCTAACCCTAAACCTAACCCTAACCCTAGTCCTAACCCTAACCCTAACCCTAACCCAAACCCTAAACCTAACACTAACCCAAAACCTAATCCTATCCCTAACCCTAACCCTAAACCTAACCCAAACACAAACCCTAAACTTAACCATAATCGTAACCCTAACTCTAACCCTAATCCTAACCCTAAACCTAACCTTAACCCTAACCCAAACCCTAAAGCTAACCCTAATCCTAACCCTAACCATAACCCTAATCCTAGCCCTAACCCTAATCCTAACCCTAACCCAAAGCCTAACACTCTCTAACCCTAACCCAAACCCTAACCCTAACCCTAAGCCTAAACCTAACTCAAAATCTAACCCTAACCCTAACCCTAACCCTAACCCTAACCCGAACCCTAACACAAACCCTAACTCTAAACCTAACCCTAACCCTAATCCTCACCCTAACCCTAAAACAAAAACTAACCCTAACCCAAACCGTAAACCAAACCCTAACTCTAACCCTAAACCTAAACCTATTCCTAACCCTAACTCTAAACCTAACCTTAACCCAAACAATAACCCTAACCATAACCCTAGAACCTATCCCTTACCCTAACCCTAACCCTAACCCTCACGGTAACCCTAACCCTAACCCTAACCCAAATCCTAATCCTAACCCTAAACATAACTCAAAACCTAAACCTAACCCTAAAGCTAACCCTAACACTAACCCTAAACCTAACCCTAACCCTAACGCTAACCCTAAACCTAACCCAAACCCAAACTCAAAACTTAACCCTAATCGTAACCCTCACCCTAATCCTCATCCTAACCCAAACCCTAAACTTAACATTAACCCTAACCCTAACACTAACCCAAATCTAATCCTAAACCTAACCCTAAAACAAACCCTAACCCTAAGACTAACCCTAACCCTAACACTAACCCAAACCCTAACCCTAACCCTAACCCAAACCAAAACCCTAACCCTAACTCTAATCCTAAACCTAAACCTAACCCTAACCCTAACCCAAACCGTAAACCAAACCCTAACCCTAAACCTAACCCTAACCCTATTCCTAACCCTAACCCTAAACTTAACCTTAACCCAAACAATAACCCTAAACATAACCCTAAAACCTAACCCTAACCCTAACCCTAATCCTAACCCTCATGCTTACTCTAACCCTAACCCTAACCCAAACCCTAATCCTAACCCTAAACATAACTCTAAACCTAACACTAAACCTAACCCTATCCATAATCCTAAACTAACCCAAACCCTAACCGTAACCCTAACGCAAACCCTAACCCTAACTCTAAACCTAACCAAAAACCTAAACCTAACCCTAACCCAAACCCTAACCCAAACACTAAAAATAACCCAAACCCTAACTCTATTCCTAACCATAACCCTAACCAAATCCTTAACCCTAACACTAACCCTAACCCTAACCCAAACCCAAACCCTAAAACTAAACCTAAACCTAACCCTAACCCAAACCCAAAACCTAACCCTATCCCTAACCCAAACCCACACACTGAAACTAACCCTAAACCTAAATCCTAACCCCTAACAACAAACGTTAACCCAAACCCTAACCCTAACCCTAACACAATCCAAACCCTAACCCTAACCCTAATCCTTACCAAAATCCTAAACCTAACTCTAATCCTAACCCTAACCCTAATCCTAACCATAACCCTAACCCTAACCCAAACCCTAAAACTAACCCTAATCCTAACTCTAACCCTAACCCTAATCCTAACCGTAACCCTAACCCTAACCCATACCCAACCCCTAACCCTAACCCTAACCCTATAACAAACACTAACTCAAACCCTAACCCTAACCCTAACCCTAACGCAAACCCTAACCCTAAACCTAACCCTAACCCTAACCCAAAAAATAAACCTAACCCTAACCCAAAACCTAAACCTAAACCTAAAACCAACCCAAACCCTAACCCTAACCCAAACCCTAACCCGAAACCTAATCCTAACCGTAATCCTAAACCTAACCCTAACCCAAAAACTAAACCTAACCCTAACCCTAACTCAAACCCTATCCCTAACCCTAACCCTAACCGTAACCCGAACCCAAACCCTAAACCTAACCCTAAACCTAACCCAAAATCTAAACCAAACCCTAACACTACCCCTAAACCAAACCCTAAATCTAACCCTAACCCTAAACCTAATCCAAACTCTAAACCTAACCCTAACACAAACCCTAATGCTAACCCTAATTCTAACTGAAACCCAAACCCTAACACTAACCCTAACCCAAACCCTAACCCTAACCCTAACCCTAACCCTAACCCTAACCCTAAACCTAACCCTATTTCTTACCCTAACCCTAAACCTAACCCTAATCCTAACCCTAACCCAAAAACTAACCCTAACCCTAACCCAAACCGTAAACCAAACCCTAACACTAACCCTAACCCTAAACCTATTCCTAACCCTAACCCTAAACCTAACCTTAACCCAAAAAATAACCCTAACCATAACCCTAAAACCTAACCCTAACCATAACCCTAACCCTAACACTAACCCTCACGCTAACCCTAACCGTAACCCAAACCCTAATCCTAACTCTAAACATAACTCAAAACCTAAACCTAACCCTAAACCTAAACCTATCCATAAACCTAACCTAACCCTAACCCTATCCCTAACCCTAAACCTAACCCTAACCCTAACCCTATCCCTAACCCTAAACCTAACCCAAGCCGTAAACCAAAACCTAACCCTAACCCTAACCCTAACCCTAACCCTAAACCTAATCCTAATCCTAACCCTAAACCAAACCCTAACCCAAACCCTAACCATAAAACCTAACGCAAACCCTAATACTAACCCTAACTCTAACCCTAACCCAAATCCTACCCCTACCCCTAACCCTAACCCAAACCCTAAACCTAACACTAACACTAACCAAAATCCTAACCCTAACTCTAATCCTAAACCTAACCCTAACCCTAACCCTAACACTAACCCTAACCCTAAACCAAACCCTAACCCTAAACCTAACCTTAACCCTAGTCCTAACCCTAACCCTAACCCTAAACCAAACCCTAAACCTAACACTAACCGAAACCATAACCCTAACCCTAACCCTAAACCTAACCCAAACAAAAACCCTAAACTTAACCATAATCGTAACCCTAACCCTAACCCTAATCCTAACGCTATCCCTAACCCTAACCCTAACCCAAACCCTAACCCTAACCCAAACCCAACACCTAACCCTAACTCTAACCATAACCCAAACCCTAAACCTAACCCTAACTCTAACTCAAACCCTAACCCTAACCCTAATACAAAACCTAACCCTAAACCTAACCCTAACCACAACTCAAACCCTAACCATAACCCTAATTCTAACCCGAACCCAAACCCTTACCCTAACCCTAAACCTAACCCAAAATATATACCTAACACTAACCCTAACCCTAACCCTAAACCAAACCCTAACCCTAAACCTAACCCCTAACCCCTAACCGCAAACATTAACCCACACCCTAACCCTAACCCTAACCCAAATCCAAACCCTAACCCTAAACCTAACCCAAACCCACACCATAACCCTAACCCTAACCCAAACCCTTACCTTAACCCTAACCCAAACCCTAACTTTAACACTAATCCTAACCCTAACACTAACCCAAATCAAACCTAAACCTAACACTAACCTAAACACTAACCCTAAAACTAACCCTAATCCTAACCCTAACCCTAACCCTAACCCAAACCCTAAACCATACCCTAACCCTAAACCTAACCCTAACCCTAGTCCTAACCCTAACCCTAACCCTAACCCAAACCCTAAACCTAACACTAACCCAAAACCTAATCCTATCCCTAACCCTAACCCTAAACCTAACCCAAACACAAACCCTAAACTTAACCATAATCGTAACCCTAACTCTAACCCTAATCCTAACCCTAAACCTAACCTTAACCCTAACCCAAACCCTAAAGCTAACCCTAATCCTAACCCTAACCCTAACCCTAATCCTAGCCCTAACCCTAATCCTAACCCTAACCCAAAGCCTAACACTCTCTAACCCTAACCCAAACCCTAACCCTAACCCTAAGCCTAAACCTAACTCAAAATCTAACCCTAACCCTAACCCTAACCCTAACCCGAACCCTAACACAAACCCTAACTCTAAACCTAACCCTAACCCTAATCCTCACCCTAACCCTAAAACAAAAACTAACCCTAACCCAAACCGTAAACCAAACCCTAAATCTAACCCTAAACCTAAACCTATTCCTAACCCTAACTCTAAACCTAACCTTAACCCAAACAATAACCCTAACCATAACCCTAAAACCTATCCCTTACCCTAACCCTAACCCTAACCCTCACGGTAACCCTAACCCTAACCCTAACCCAAATCCTGATCCTAGCCCTAAACATACCTCAAAACCTCAACCTAACCCTAAAGCTACCCCTAACACTAACCCTAAACCTAACCCTAACCCTAACGCTAACCCTAAACCTATCCCAAACCCAAACTCAAAACTTAACCCTAATCGTAACCCTCACCCTAATTCTCATCCTAACCCAAACCCTAAACTTAACATTAACCCTAACCCTAACACTAACCCAAATCTAATCCTAAACCTAACCCTAAAACAAACCCTAACCCTAAGACTAACCCTAACCCTAACACTAACCCAAACCCTAACCCTAACCCTAACCCAAACCAAAACCCTAACCCTAACTCTAATCCTAAACCTAAACCTAACCCTAACCCTAACCCAAACCGTAAACCAAACCCTAACCCTAAACCTAACCCTAACCCTATTCCTAACCCTAACCCTAAACTTAACCTTTACCCAAACAATAACCCTAAACATAACCCTAAAACCTAACCCTAACCCTAACCCTAATCCTAACCCTCATGCTTACTCTAACCCTAACCCTAACCCAAACCCTAATCCTAACCCTAAACATAACTCTAAACCTAACACTAAACCTAACCCTATCCATAATCCTAAACTAACCCAAACCCTAACCGTAACCCTAACGCAAACCCTAACCCTAACTCTAAACCTAACCAAAAACCTAAACCTAACCCTAACCCAAACCCTAACCCAAACACTAAAAATAACCCAAACCCTAACTCTATTCCTAACCATAACCCTAACCAAATCCTTAACCCTAACACTAACCCTAACCCTAACCCAAACCCTAATCCTAACCCTAAACATAACTCAAAACCTTAACCTAACCCTATACCTAAATCTATCCATAAACCTAACCTAACCCTAACCCTATCCCTAACCCTAACCCAAAACCTAACCCTAACCCTAACCCTAACCCAAACCGTAAACCAAACCCTAACCCTACACCTAACCTTAACCCTATTCCTAACCCTAACCCTAAACCTAACCTTAACCCAAACAATAACCCTAACCCTAACCCTAACCCTAACCCTAACCCTAACCCTAACCCTAAACCAATCCCAAACCCTAAACCTAAATCTAACCCTAATTTAAACACTAAACCTAACGCTAATCCGAACCCTAACCCTAACCCAAAACCTAACCCTATTTCTTACCCTAACCCTAACCCTAACCCTAACCCTAACTCTAATCCTAACCCAAAAACTAACCCTAACCCTAAGCCAAACCGTAAACCAAACCCTAACCCTAACGCTAACCGTAACCCTATTCCTAACCCTAACCCTAAACCTAACCTTAACCCAAACTATAACCCTAACCATAACCTAAAACCTAACCCCAACCCAAACCCAAACACTAACCCTATGCCTAACCCAAACCCACACAGTAAAACTGACCCTAAACCTAATCCCTAACCCCTAACAACAAACGTTAACCCAAACCCTAACCCTAACCCTAACCCAATCCAAACCCTAACCATTACCCTAACCCTTACCAAAAGCCTAAACCTAACTCTAATCCTAACCCTAACCCTAATCCTAACCCTAACCCTAACCCTAACCCAAACCCTAATACTAACCCTAAACCTAAACCTAACCCAAACCCTAACCCTAAAAATAACCCTAACCCTAACACTAACCCTAACCCTAACACTAACCCAAAACTTAACCCTAACCCTAACCCAAAGCAAAACTCTAACCCTAACTCTAATCCTAACCCTAACCCTAACCCTAACCCTAACCCTAATCCTAACCCAAAACCTAAATCAAACCCTAATCCTAACCGTAACCCTAACCCTAATCCTAGCCCTAACCCTAACCCTAACCCAAACTCAACCCCTAACCCTAACCCTACCCTAACCCAAACCATAACCCTAAACATAACCCTAACCCTAATCAAACCCTAAACCTAACCCTAATCCTAACCCTAACCGTAACCCAAATCCTAACCCTAACCCTAACCCAAACCGTAAACCAATCCCTAACCCTAACCCTAACCCTTACCCTATTCCTAACCCTAATCCTAACCCTAAACTTAACCCAAACAATAACCCTAACCATAACCCTAAAACCTAACCCTAACCCTAACACAAACTCTAATTCTAACACTAAACATAACTCAAAACCTAAACCTAACCCTAAACCTAACCCTATCCATAATCCTAACCTAACCTTAACCCTATCCCTAACCCTAAACCAAACCCTAAACGTAATCCTAACTCTAAAACCTAACCCTAAAAATAACCCTAAACAAAACCCTAACCCTAACCCTAACCCAAACCCTAAACCTAACCCTAACCCAAACCCTAACCCAAACACTAATAATAACCCTAATCCTAACCCTATTCCTAACCATAACCCTAACCCAATCCCTAAGCCTAACCCTAAACCTTGCCCTAACCCAAACCCAAACCCTAAAACTAAAATTAAACCTAACCATAACCCAAACCCAAACCCTAACCCTATCCCTAACCCAAAACCACACCATGAAACTAACCCTAAACCTAATCCCTAACCCCTAACAACAAATGTTAACCCAAATCCTAACCCTAACCCTAACCCAATCCCAAACCCTAAACCTAAACCTAACCCTATTTCTTACCCTAAACCTAACACTAACCCTGATCCTAACTCTAACCCTAACCCAAAAACTAACCCTAACATTAACCCAAACCGTAAACCAAACCCTAACCCTAAACCTAACCCTAACCGTATTCCTAAACCTAACCCTAAACCTAACCTTAACCCAAACAATAACCCTAACCACAACCCTAAAACCTAACCCTAACCCTAACCCTAACCCTTACCCTCACGCTAACCCTAACCCTAACGCTAACCCAAACCCTAATCCTAACCCTAAACATAACTCAAAACCTTAACCTAACCCTAAACCTAAATCTATCCATAAACCTAACCTAACCCTAACCCTATCCCTAACCCTAACCCAAAACCTAACCCTAAACCTAACCCAAACAATAAACCCAACCCTAACCCTAACCCTAACCCAAACCCTAACCCTAACCCTAAAATAATCCTAATCCTAACCCTAAACCAAACCCTAACCCAAACCCTAACCCTAAACCCTAACACTAACCCTAACTCTAACACTAACCAAAACCCTAACCCTAACTCTAATGCTAAACCTAACCCTAACCCTAACCCTAACCCTAAACCAAACCCTAACCCTAAAACTAACCTTAATCCTATTCCTAACCCTAACCCTAACCCTACCACAAACCCTAAACCTAACACTAACACAAACCCTAACCCTAACCCTAAACCTAACCCAAACACAAACCCTAAACTTAACCATAATCGTAACCCTAACCCTAACCCTAATCCTAACGCTATCCCTAACCCTAACCCTAACCCAAACCCTAAATCTAAGCCTAATCCTAACCGTAACCCTAACCCTAACCCAAACCCAACACCTAACCCTAACTCTAACCATAACCCAAACCCTAAACCTAACCCTAACCCTAACTCAAACCCTAAACCTAAACCTATCCCTAATACAAAACCTAACCCTAACCCTAACCCTAACCCCAACTCAAACCCTAACCATTACCCTAAAACTAACCCAAAACCTAAACCTAACCCTAACCCTAAACCTAACCCTAAACCAAACCTACACCTAAACCTAACCCCTAACCCCTAACCGCAAACATTAACCCACACCCTAAACCTAACCCAAACCCAAATAGAAACCCTAACCCTAACGGTAACCCAAACCCTAAACCTAACACTAACCCAAACTCTAACACTAACCCTAACCCTAACCCTAACCCAAACCCTAAACCTAACACTAACCCAAACTCTAACACTAACCCTAAACCTAACCCTAAACCTAACCCAAACACAAACGCTAAACTTAACCATAACCGTAACCCTAATCCTAACCCTAACCCTAACCCTAAACCTAACCCAAACCCTAAACCTAACTCTAATCCTAATCCTAAATCTAACCCTAACCCTAATCCTAACCGTAACTCTAACCCTAACCCGAACCCAACACGTAACCCTAACCCGAACCCTAACCCAAACTCTAACCCTAACCCTAACCCTAAATCAAACCCTAACCCTAACCCTAACCCAAACCCTAACCCTCTCTAACCCTAACCCAAAACCTAAACCTAACACTAACCCACATCCTAACCCAAACCCTAACTCAAACCCTAACCCGAACCCTAACTCTAACTCAAACCCTAAACCTAAACCTAAACCTAGCCCTAATCCTAACCCTAACCCTAACCCAAAAACTAACCCTAACCTTAACCCAAACCCTAACCCTAACCCTAACCGTAACATAAACCCTAAACCTAACCCTATTCCTAACCCTAACCCTAACCCTAACCTTAACACAAACCCTAACTCAAACCCTAACCCTAAACCCTAACCCAAACCCTAACCCTAATCCTAACCCTAAACCTAACCCCTAAGCCCTAACCACAAACATTAACATAAACCCTAACACTAACCTAACCATAATCTTAACCCTAAACCTAACCCTAACCCTAAACCCTAACCCTAACCCTAACCCAAACCCTAAACCAAATCCTAAACCTAACACTAACCCAAACCCTAACCCGAACCCTAATTCTAACTCAAACCCTAAACCTAAACCTAAACCTAGCCCTAATCCTAACCCTAACCCTAACCCAAAAACTAACCCTAACCTTAACCCAAACCCTAACCCTAACCCTAACCGTAACATAAACCCTAAACCTAACCCTATTCCTAACCCTAACCCTAACCCTAACCTTAACCCAAACCCTAACTCAAACCCTAACCCTAAACCCTAACCCAAACCCTAACCCTAATCCTAACCCTAAACCTAACCCCTAAGCCCTAACCACAAACATTAACATAAACCCTAACACTAACCTAACCATAATCTTAACCCTAAACCTAACCCTAACCCTAAACCCTAACCCTAACCCTAACCCAAACCCTAAACCTAACCCTAAACCTAACACTAACCCAAACCCTAACCCTAACCCTAATCCAAACCAAAACCCTAACCCTAACTCTAATCCTAACCCTAAACCTAAACCTAATCCTAACCCTAACCCTAACCCTAACCCTAACCCTAACTCAAACCCTAAACCTAACCCTAATTCTAACCCTAACCCTAACCCTAATCCTAGCCCTAACCCTAACCCTATCCCTAACCCAAACACTAACCCTCTCTAACCCTAACCCAAACCCTAACCCTAAACCTAAGCCTAACCCTAACTCAAAATCTAACTCTAACCCTAACCCTAACCCGAACCCGAACCCTAACACAAACCCTAACTCTAAACCTAACCCTAACCCTAATCCTAACCCTAACCCTAACCCAAAAACTAACCCTAACCCAAACCGTAAACCAAACCCTAACTCTAACCCTAACCCTAACCCTAACACTAACCCTAACCCAAAAACTAACCCTAACCCAAACCGTAAACCAAACCCTAACTCTAACCCTAACCCTAACCCTAACACTAACCCTAACCCTAACCCTAACCCTAACCCTAACCCTAACCCTAACACTAACCCAAACCCTAATCCTAACCCTAAACATAACTCAAAACCTAAACCTAGCCCTAACCCTAACCCAAACCGTAAACCAAACCCTAACCCTAACCCTAACCCTATTCCTAAACCTAACCCTAACCCTAACCTTAACCCAAACAATAACCCTAACCATAACCCTAAAACCTAACCCTAACCCTAAGCCTAACCCTAACCCTCACGCTAACCCTAACCCTAACCCTAACCCAAACCCTAATCCTAACCCTAAACATAACTCAAAACCTAAACCTAACCCTAAACCTAACCCTATCCATAATCCTAACCTAACCCTAACCCTATCCCTAACCCTAAACCAAACCCTAAACGTAATCCTAACTCTAAAACCTAACCCTAAACATAACCCTAAACCAATCCCTAACCCTAACCCTAACCCAAACCCTAAACCTAACCCTAACTCAAACCCTAATGCAAACACTAACAATAACCCTAATCCTAACCCTATTCCTAACCCTAACCCTAACCCAATCCCTAACCCTAACCCTAAACCTTGCCCTAACCCAAACCCAAACCCTAAAAATAAAATTAAACCTAACCCTAACCCAAACACAAACCCTAACCCTATCCGTAACTCATAACCACACCGTGAAACTAACCCTAAACCTAATCCCTAACCCCTAACAACAAACGTTAACCCAAATCCTAACCCTAACCCTAACCCAATCCCAAACCCTAAACCTAAATCTAACCCTAATTTAAACACTAAACCAAACGCTAATCGTAACCCTAACCCTAACCCTAAACCTAACCCTATTTCTTACCCTAACCCTAAGCCTAACCCTAATCCTAACTCTAATCCTAACCCAAAAACTAACCCTAACCCTAAGCCAAACCGTAAACCAAACCCTAACCCTAACCCTAACCGTAACCCTATTCCTAACCCTAACCCTAACCCTAACCCTAACCCTAACCCAAACCCTAATCCTAACCCTAAACATAACTCAAAACCTTAACCTAACCCTAAACCTAAATCTACCCATAAACCTAACCTAACCCTAACCCTATCCCTAACCCTAACCCAAAACCTAACCCTAACCCTAACCCTAACCCTAAACCAAACCCTAACCCTAAACCTAACCTTAACCCTAGTCCTTACCCTAACCCTAACCCTAACCCAAACCCTAAACCTAACACTAACCCAAACCCTAACCCTAAACCTAACCCTAAACCTAACCCAAACACAAACCCTAAACTTAACCATAATCGTAACCCTAACCCTAACCCTAATCCTAACGCTATCCCTAAACCTAACCCTAACCCTAACCCAACACCTAACCCTAACCCTAACCCTAACCCAAACCCTAACCTTAACACTAATCCTAACCCTAACACTAACCCTAAAACTAACACTAATCCTAACCCTAACCCTAACCATAACCCTAACCCTAAACCAAACCCTAACCCTAAACCTAACCCTAACCCTAGTCCTAACCCTAACCCTAACCCTAACCCAAACCCTAAACCTAACACTAACTGAAACCCTAACCCTAAACCTAACCCTAAACCTAACCCAAACACAAACCCTAAACTTAACCATAACCGTAACCCTAACCCTAACCCTAATCCTAACCCTAACCCTAACCCTAACCCTAACCCTAACCCAAACCCTAATCCTAACCCTAATCCAAATCCTAAATCTAACCTTAACCCTAATCCTAACCGTAACTCTAACCCTAACCCGAACCCAACACGTAACCCTAACCCTAAACCTAACCCAAACCCTAAACCTATCCCTAACCCTAACTCAAACCCTAACCCTAACCGAAACCCTCCCCCTCTCTAACCCTAACCCAAAACCTAAACCTAACCCTAACCCACATCCTAACCCAAAACCTAACTCAAACCCTAACCCGAACCCTAACTCTAACTCAAACCCTAACCCTAACCCTAAACCTAGCCCTAATCCTTACCCTAACCCTAACCCAAAAACTAACCCTAACCCTAACCCTAACCGTAACCCAGACCCTAAACCTAACCCTATTCCTAACCCTAACCCTAACCCTAACCTTAACCCAAACCGTAACACAAACCCTAACCCTAAACCCTAACCCAAACCCTAACCCTAATCCTAACCCTAAACCTAACCCCTAACCCCTAACCACAAACATTAACATAAACCCTAACACTAACCTAACCGTAACCCTAACCCTAAACCTAACCCTAACCCTAAATCCTAACTCTAACCCTAACCCTAACACAAATCCTAACCCTAACCCTAAACCTAACACTAACCCAAACCCTAACCCTAACCCTAATACAAACCAAAACCCTAACCCTAACTCTAATCCTAACCCTAAACCTAAACCTAATCCTAACCCTAACCCTAACCCTAACCCTAACTCGAACCCTAAACCTAATCCTAATCCTAACCCTAACCCTAACCCTAATCCTAGCCCTAACCCTAAGCCTAACCCTAACCCAAACACTAACCCTCTCTAACCCTAACCCAAACCCTAACCCTAACCGTAAGCCTAACCCTAACTCAAAATCTAACCCTAACCCTAACCCTAACCATAACCCGAATCCTAACACAAACGCTAACTGTAAACCTAACCCTAACCCTAATCCTAACCCTAAACCTAACCCAAAAACTAACCCTAACCCAAACCGTAAACCAAACACTAACTCTAACCCTAACCCTAAACCTAATCCTAACCCTAACCCTAACCCTAACCTTAACCCAAACAATAACCCTAACCATAACACTAAAAGCTAACCCTTACCCTAACCCTAACCCTAACCCTCACGGTAACCCTAACCCTAACCCAAACCCTAATCCTAACCCTAAACATAACTCAAAACCTAAACCTAACCGTAAACCTAACCCTATCCATAATCCTAACCTAACCCTAACCTTATCCATAATCCTAAACCAAACCCTAAACGTAATCCTAACTCTAAAACCTAACCAAAACATAACCCTAAACCAAACCCTAACCCTAACCCTAACCCAAACCCTAAACCTAACCCTAACCCAAACCCTAACCCAAACACTAACAATAACCCTAACCCTAACCCTATTCCTAACCATAACCCTAACCCAATCCCTAACCCAAACCCTAAACCTAACCCTTACCCTAACTCAAACCCTAAACCTAACCCTAACCCTAATACAAAACCTAACCCTAACCCTAACCATAACCCTAACCCTAAACCAAAACCTAACCCTAAACCTAACCCTAACCCTAGTCCTAACCCTAACCCTAACCATAACCCAAACCCTAAACCTAACACTAACCGAAAACCTAACCCTAACCCTAAACCTAACCCAAACACAAACCCTAAACTTAACCATAACCGTAACCCTAACCCTAAACCTAATCCTAACCCTAACCCCAACCCCAACCCTAACCCAAACCCTAAACATAACTCTAATCCTAATCCTAAATCTAACCCTAACCCTAATCCTAACCGTAACTCTAACCCTAACCCGAACCCAACATGTAACCCTAACCCTAAACCTAACCCTAACCCTAACCCTAACCCTAACCCAAACCCTAACCCTCTCTAACCCTAACCCAAAACCTAAACCTAATCCTAACCCACATCCTAACCCTAACCCAAACCGTAAACCAAACCCTAACCCTAACCCTAACCCTAACCCTAACCCTAACCCTAACCCTAACCCTAACCCTATTCCTAACCCTAACCCTAACCCAAACCGTAAACCAATCCTAATCCTAACCCTAACCCTAATCCTAACCCAAACCCTAAACATAACCCTATTCCTAACTCTAACCATAACCCTAACCTTAACCCAAAACCAAACCCTAACCCTGACCCTAACCTTAACCCAAACCCTAACCCTAACCCTAACCCAAACTCTAACCGTAACCCTATTCCTAACTCTAACCCTAACCCTAACCTTAACCCAAACCCTAACACAAACCCTAACCCTAAACCCTAATCCAAACCCTAACACTAACCCTATACCAAAACCTAACCCTAACCCTAACCCTAACCTTAACCCAAACCCTAACCGTAACACTAACCCTAAACCTAACCCTAACCCTTATGCTATCCCTAAAACTAACGCAAACCCAAACCCTAAACTTAACCCTAATCATGACCCTAACCCTAATCCTAACCCTAAGCCAAACCCTAAAGTTATCACTAACCCTAACCCTAACACTAACCCAAATCAAAACCTAAACCTAACCCTAACCCAAACCCTAACCCTAACCCTAACCCTAACCCTAACCCTAACCCTAACCCTATTCCTAACCCTAACCCTAACCCAAACCGTAAACCAATCCTAATCCTAACCCTAACCCTAATCCTAACCCAAACCCTAAACATAACCCTATTCCTAACTCTAACCATAACCCTAACCTTAACCCAAAACCAAACCCTAACCCTGACCCTAACCTTAACCCAAACCCTAACCCTAACCCTAACCCAAACTCTAACCGTAACCCTATTCCTAACTCTAACCCTAACCCTAACCTTAACCCAAACCCTAACACAAACCCTAACCCTAAACCCTAATCCAAACCCTAACACTAACCCTATACCAAAACCTAACCCTAACCCTAACCCTAACCTTAACCCAAACCCTAACCGTAACACTAACCCTAAACCTAACCCTAACCCTTATGCTATCCCTAAAACTAACCCAAACCCAAACCCTAAACTTAACCCTAATCATGACCCTAACCCTAATCCTAACCCTAAGCCAAACCCTAAAGTTATCACTAACCCTAACCCTAACACTAACCCAAATCAAAACCTAAACCTAACCCTAACCCAAACCCTAACCCTAACACTAACCCTAACCCTAACACTAACCCAAACCCTATCCCTAACCCTAACCCAAAATAAAACCCTAACCCTAACCCTAACCCTAACCCAAACCCTAAACCTAACCCTAATCCTAACCCTAACCCTAACCCTAATCCTTGCCCTAACCCTAACCCGAACCCAAACCCAACCACTAAACCTAACCCTAACCCTAACCCTAACACAAACACTAACTATAAACATAACCCTAACCCTAATCCAAACCCTAAACCTAACGCTAATCCATACCCTAACCCTAACCCTAAACCTAACCCTATTCCTTACCCTAACCCTAACCCTAACCTTAACCTAAACCATAACCCTAACCCTAACCATAAAGTTAATCCTAACCCTCACCCTAACCCTAAACCTAACCCAAACCCTAACCCAAACTTAACCCAAACACTAACCCTAACACTAACCCTAATCCTAATCCTAACCTTAACCCTAACCCTAACCCTAACCTTAACCCAAACCCTAACTCAAACCCTAACCCTAAATCTAACCCTAACACAAACCCTAACACTCACCCTAAACCTAACTGAATCCCTAACCTTAACCCTAATCCTAATCGTAACCCTAACGCTAACCCTAACACAAACCCTAACCCTAACCCTAACCCTAAACCTAACACTAACCCTAACCCTAATCCTAAACCTAACGCTAACCCTAACACAAACCCTAACCCTAACCCTAACCCTAAACCTAACACTAACCCTAACCCTAATCCTAAACCTAACGCTACCCTTAACCCAAAAAGTAAACCTAAACCTAACCGTAAGCCTAACCCAAACCCTAACCCTAACCCTAATCCTAACGTGAACCCTAACACAAACCCTAATCCTAAACCTAACCCTAACCCAAACCCTAATCCTCAATAACCCTAACATAAAACCTAAACCTAAGCCTAAGCCAAACCTAACCCAAACCCTAACAATAACACTAACCCTAACTCTATTCCTAACCCTAAACCTAACCCAAACCCTAACCCTAACCCAAACCCTAACCCTAAAACTATCCCTAACCCTAACCCTAACCCTAATCCAAACCCAAAACCTAACACTAAACCTAAACCTAACCCTAACCTAAAACCAAACCCCAACCCCATCCCTAACCCAAACCCACACCGCAAAACCAACCCTAACCCAAACCCTAACCCTAACCTTAACCCAATCCCTAACAGTAACACTAATACTAAACCTAACACTAACCCTAACGCTAACCCTAAACCTAACCCAAACCCAAACCCTAAATTTAACCCTAATCGTTACCCTAACCCTAATCATAACCCTAACCCAAACCCTAACCTTAACTCTAACTCTAACCCTAACACTAACCCAAATCAAAACCTACACCTAACCCTAACACAAACCCTAACCCTAACACTAACACTAAACCTAACACTAACCCAAACCCTAACCATAGCCCTAACCCAAACCAAATCCTAACCCTAACCCTAACCCAAACCGTAAACGTAACCCTAATCGTAACCCTAAACCTCACCCAAATCCTAGCCCTAACCCTAACCCGAACCCAAAACCAACCCCTAAATCTAACCCTAACCATAACCCAAACACGAACCCTAACCCTAACCCTAACCCTAACTCAAACCCTAACTCTAAACCTAACCCTAACCCTAACCCAAACCCTAACTTTTAACCTAACCCTAACCCTAACCCTAACCCTAACGCAAACCCTAAATCTAAACCTAACCCTAACCCTAATCCTAACCCTAACCCTAACCCAAAAACTAACTCTAACCCTAACCCAAACCGTAAACCAAACCCTAACCCTAACACTAACCCTAACCCTATTCCTAACCCTAACCCTAACCCTAACCTTAACACAAACAATAACCCTAACCATAACCCTAAAACCTAACCCTAACCCTAACCCTAACCCTCATGCTAACCCTAACCCTAAACCTAACCCAAACCCTAATCCTAACCCTAAACATAACTCAAAACCTTAACCTAACTCCAAACCAAACCCATCCATAATCCTAACCTAACCCTAACCCTATACCTAAACCTAACCCAAACCCTAAACGTAATCCTAACCCTAAAACCTAACCTTCAACATAACCCTAACCCAATTCTAACCCAAACCCTAACCCTAACCCTAACCCTAAACCTAACCATAACCCTAACCCTAACCATAAACCTAACCCAAACCTAAACTCTAAACTTTACCCTAATCCTAACTCAAACCCTAACCCTAACCCAAATCCAAACCCTAAACTTTACACTAACCGTAGCCCTAACACTAAGCCAAATTCAAACCTAAGGCTAAACCTAACCCAAACCCTAAACTAATCGTAACCCTAACCCTAACCCTAACCCTAACCCAAACCCGAAACCTAACCATAACCCTAACCCAAACCCTAACACTAACCCTAACCCTAACCCTAACCCTAACCCTAACCCTAACCCAAACGCTAACCCTAACCTTAACCCTAAACCAAACGCTAATCCTAACACTAACCCTAACCTTAATTTTAACCCTAAACCAAACGCTAATCCTAACCCTAACCCTAACACTAACCCTAACCGAAAACGTAAACCTTAAATCTACTCCTAACCCTAACCCTAACCCTTACTCTTACGCAAACCCAAACCCTAAAACTAACCCTAATCCAAACCCTAACCCTAACCCTAAACCTAACCCAACCCCTAACCCTCACCATAACTCTAACCCAAACCCGAACCCTAAACCTAAGCCTAACCCAAATCCTAACCCCAACACTAACCCTAACCCTAACCCAAACCCTAACCCTAACCCAAACCCTAACCCAAACCCAAACCATAACCCTAACCCTAACGCTAAAGCTTACCGTAACCCTAACCCTAACGCTAACCCTAACTATAACCCTAACCCTAACCCTAAACCTAACCAAACCTAAACCCTAACCCAAACCCTAATCCTAACACTAACCCTAACACTAACCCTAACCGAAAACCTAAACCCTAACCCTACTCCTAACCCTAACCCTAACCCTAACACAAACCCTAACCCTAAACGTAACCTTAACCCAAACCCTTACCCTAACCCTAATCCAAACAGAAACCAAAATCTTAACACAAACCCTAACCTAATCCTATCCCTAACCCTAACCCTAACCCAAACGCTAACCCTAACCCTAACCCTAACCCAAACCCTAACCCTAACCCAAACCCAAACCCTATCCCTAACCCTAAACTTAACCCAAACCCTAACCCTAAACTTAACCCAAACCCTAAACCTAACCATAACCCTAACCCTAAGCATAAACCTAACCCAAACCTAAACCCTAAACTTTACCCTAATCGTAACTCAAACCCTAACCCTAACCCAAATCCAAACCCTAAACTTTACACTAACCCTAACACTATCCCTAAACCTAACCCTAACCCTAACTCAAACCCTATCCCTAATCCTAACCCTAACCCTAACCCGAACCCAAACCCTAACCCTAACCCTAAACCTAACCCAAAATCTAAACCAAACCCTAACACTACCCCTAAACCAAACCCTAAATCTAACCCTAACCCTAAACCTAATCCAAACTCTAAACCTAACCCTAACACAAACCCTAATGCTAACCCTAATTCTAACTGAAACCCAAACCCTAACACTAACCCTAACCCAAACCCTAACCCAAACCCTAACCCTAACCCTAACCCTAACCCTAAACCTAACCCTATTTCTTACCCTAACCCTAAACCTAACCCTAATCCTAACCCTAACCCAAAAACTAACCCTAACCCTAACCCAAACCGTAAACCAAACCCTAACACTAACCCTAACCCTAAACCTATTCCTAACCCTAACCCTAAACGTAACCTTAACCCAAAAAATAACCCTAACCATAACCCTAAAACCTAACCCTAACCCTAACACTAACCCTCACGCTAACCCTAACCGTAACCCAAACCCTAATCCTAACTCTAAACATAACTCAAAACCTAAACCTAACCCTAAACCTAAACCTATCCATAAACCTAACCTAACCCTAACCCTATCCCTAACCCTAAACCTAACCCTAACCCTAACCCTATCCCTAACCCTAAACCTAACCCAAGCCGTAAACCAAAACCTAACCCTAACCCTAACCCTAACCCTAACCCTAAACCTAATCCTAATCGTAACCCTAAACCAAACCCTAACCCAAACCCTAACCATAAAACCTAACGCAAACCCTAATACTAACCCTAACTCTAACCCTAACCCAAATCCTAACCCTAACCCTAACCCTAACCCAAATCCTAAACCTAACTCTAACACTAACCAAAATCCTAACCCTAACTCTAATCCTAAACCTAACCCTAACCCTAACCCTAACACTAACCCTAACCCTAAACCAAACCCTAACCCTAAACCTAACCTTAACCCTAGTCCTAACCCTAACCCTAACCCTAAACCAAACCCTAAACCTAACACTAACCGAAACCATAACCCTAACCCTAACCCTAAACCTAACCCAAACAAAAACCCTAAACTTAACCATAATCGTAACCCTAACCCTAACCCTAATCCTAACGCTATCCCTAACCCTAACCCTAACCCAAACCCTAACCCTAACCCTAATCCTAACCTTAACCCTAACCCTAACCCAAACCCAACACCTAACCCTAACTCTAACCATAACCCAAACCCTAAACCTAACCCTAACTCTAACTCAAACCCTAACCCTAACCCTAATACAAAACCTAACCCTAAACCTAACCCTAACCACAACTCAAACCCTAACCATAACCCTAATTCTAACCCGAACCCAAACCCTAACCCTAACCCTAAACCTAACCCAAAATTTAAACCTAACACTAAACCTAACCCTAACCCTAAACCAAACCCTAACCCTAAACCTAACCCCTACCCCCTAACCGCAAACATTAACCCACACCCTAACCCTAACCCTAACCCAAATCCAAACCCTAACCCTAACCCTAACCCAAACCCACACCATAACCCTAACCCTAACCCAAACCCTTACCTTAACCCTAACCCAAACCCTAACTTTAACACTAATCCTAACCCTAACACTAACCCAAATCAAACCTAAACCTAACACTAACCTAAACACTAACCCTAAAACTAACCCTAATCCTAACCCTAACCCTAACCCTAACCCAAACCCTAAACCATACCCTAACCCTAAACCTAACCCTAACCCTAGTCCTAACCCTAACCCTAACCCTAACCCAAACCCTAAACCTAACACTAACCCAAAACCTAATCCTATCCCTAACCCTAACCCTAAACCTAACCCAAACACAAACCCTAAACTTAACCATAATCGTAACCCTAACTCTAACCCTAATCCTAACCCTAAACCTAACCTTAACCCTAACCCAAACCCTAAAGCTAACCCTAATCCTAACCCTAACCATAACCCTAATCCTAGCCCTAACCCTAATCCTAACCCTAACCCAAAGCCTAACACTCTCTAACCCTAACCCAAACCCTAACCCTAACCCTAAGCCTAAACCTAACTCAAAATCTAACCCTAACCCTAACCCTAACCCTAACCCTAACCCGAACCCTAACACAAACCCTAACTCTAAACCTAACCCTAACCCTAATCCTCACCCTAACCCTAAAACAAAAACTAACCCTAACCCAAACCGTAAACCAAACCCTAACTCTAACCCTAAACCTAAACCTATTCCTAACCCTAACTCTAAACCTAACCTTAACCCAAACAATAACCCTAACCATAACCCTAGAACCTATCCCTTACCCTAACCCTAACCCTAACCCTCACGGTAACCCTAACCCTAACCCTAACCCAAATCCTAATCCTAACCCTAAACATAACTCAAAACCTAAACCTAACCCTAAAGCTAACCCTAACACTAACCCTAAACCTAACCCTAACCCTAACGCTAACCCTAAACCTAACCCAAACCCAAACTCAAAACTTAACCCTAATCGTAACCCTCACCCTAATCCTCATCCTAACCCAAACCCTAAACTTAACATTAACCCTAACCCTAACACTAACCCAAATCTAATCCTAAACCTAACCCTAAAACAAACCCTAACCCTAAGACTAACCCTAACCCTAACACTAACCCAAACCCTAACCCTAACCCTAACCCAAACCAAAACCCTAACCCTAACTCTAATCCTAAACCTAAACCTAACCCTAACTCTAACCCAAACCGTAAACCAAACCCTAACCCTAAACCTAACCCTAACCCTATTCCTAACCCTAACCCTAAACTTAACCTTAACCCAAACAATAACCCTAAACATAACCCTAAAACCTAACCCTAACCCTAACCCTAATCCTAACCCTCATGCTTACTCTAACCCTAACCCTAACCCAAACCCTAATCCTAACCCTAAACATAACTCTAAACCTAACACTAAACCTAACCCTATCCATAATCCTAAACTAACCCAAACCCTAACCGTAACCCTAACGCAAACCCTAACCCTAACTCTAAACCTAACCAAAAACCTAAACCTAACCCTAACCCAAACCCTAACCCAAACACTAAAAATAACCCAAACCCTAACTCTATTCCTAACCATAACCCTAACCAAATCCTTAACCCTAACACTAACCCTAACCCTAACCCAAACCCAAACCCTAAAACTAAACCTAAACCTTACCCTAACCCAAACCCAAAACCTAACCCTATCCCTCACCCAAACCCACACACTGAAACTACCCCTAAACCTAAATCCTAACCCCTAACAACAAACGTTAACCCAAACCCTAACCCTAACCCTAACACAATCCAAACCCTAAACCTAACCCTAATCCTTACCAAAATCCTAAACCTAACTCTAATCCTAACCCTAACCCTAATCCTAACCATAACCCTAACCCTAACCCAAACCCTAAAACTAACCCTAATCCTAACTCTAACCCTAACCCTAATCCTAACCGTAACCCTAACCCTAACCCATACCCAACCCCTAACCCTAACCCTAACCCTATAACAAACACTAACTCAAACCCTAACCCTAACCCTAACCCTAACGCAAACCCTAACCCTAAACCTAACCCTAACCCTAACCCAAAAAATAAACCTAACCCTAACCCAAAACCTAAACCTAAACCTAAAACCAACCCAAACCCTAACCCTAACCCAAACCCTAACCCGAAACCTAATCCTAACCGTAATCCTAAACCTAACCCTAACCCAAAAACTAAACCTAACCCTAACCCTAACTCAAACCCTATCCCTAACCCTAACCCTAACCGTAACCCGAACCCAAACCCTAAACCTAACCCTAAACCTAACCCAAAATCTAAACCAAACCCTAACACTACCCCTAAACCAAACCCTAAATCTAACCCTAACCCTAAACCTAATCCAAACTCTAAACCTAACCCTAACACAAACCCTAATGCTAACCCTAATTCTAACTGAAACCCAAACCCTAACACTAACCCTAACCCAAACCCTAACCCTAACCCTAACCCTAACCCTAACCCTAACCCTAAACCTAACCCTATTTCTTACCCTAACCCTAAACCTAACCCTAATCCTAACCCTAACCCAAAAACTAACCCTAACCCTAACCCAAACCGTAAACCAAACCCTAACACTAACCCTAACCCTAAACCTATTCCTAACCCTAACCCTAAACCTAACCTTAACCCAAAAAATAACCCTAACCATAACCCTAAAACCTAACCCTAACCATAACCCTAACCCTAACACTAACCCTCACGCTAACCCTAACCGTAACCCAAACCCTAATCCTAACTCTAAACATAACTCAAAACCTAAACCTAACCCTAAACCTAAACCTATCCATAAACCTAACCTAACCCTAACCCTATCCCTAACCCTAAACCTAACCCTAACCCTAACCCTATCCCTAACCCTAAACCTAACCCAAGCCGTAAACCAAAACCTAACCCTAACCCTAACCCTAACCCTAACCCTAAACCTAATCCTAATCCTAACCCTAAACCAAACCCTAACCCAAACCCTAACCATAAAACCTAACGCAAACCCTAATACTAACCCTAACTCTAACCCTAACCCAAATCCTACCCCTAACCCTAACCCTAACCCAAACCCTAAACCTAACTCTAACACTAACCAAAATCCTAACCCTAACTCTAATCCTAAACCTAACCCTAACCCTAACCCTAACACTAACCCTAACCCTAAACCAAACCCTAACCCTAAACCTAACCTTAACCCTAGTCCTAACCCTAACCCTAACCCTAAACCAAACCCTAAACCTAACACTAACCGAAACCATAACCCTAACCCTAACCCTAAACCTAACCCAAACAAAAACCCTAAACTTAACCATAATCGTAACCCTAACCCTAACCCTAATCCTAACGCTATCCCTAACCCTAACCCTAACCCAAACCCTAACCCTAACCCTAATCCTAACCTTAACCCTAACCCTAACCCAAACCCAACACCTAACCCTAACTCTAACCATAACCCAAACCCTAAACCTAACCCTAACTCTAACTCAAACCCTAACCCTAACCCTAATACAAAACCTAACCCTAAACCTAACCCTAACCACAACTCAAACCCTAACCATAACCCTAATTCTAACCCGAACCCAAACCCTAACCCTAACCCTAAACCTAACCCAAAATTTAAACCTAACACTAAACCTAACCCTAACCCTAAACCAAACCCTAACCCTAAACCTAACCCCTAACCCCTAACCGCAAACATTAACCCACACCCTAACCCTAACCCTAACCCAAATCCAAACCCTAACCCTAAACCTAACCCAAACCCACACCATAACCCTAACCCTAACCCAAACCCTTACCTTAACCCTAACCCAAACCCTAACTTTAACACTAATCCTAACCCTAACACTAACCCAAATCAAACCTAAACCTAACACTAACCTAAACACTAACCCTAAAACTAACCCTAATCCTAACCCTAACCCTAACCCTAACCCAAACCCTAAACCATACCCTAACCCTAAACCTAACCCTAACCCTAGTCCTAACCCTAACCCTAACCCTAACCCAAACCCTAAACCTAACACTAACCCAAAACCTAATCCTATCCCTAACCCTAACCCTAAACCTAACCCAAACACAAACCCTAAACTTAACCATAATCGTAACCCTAACTCTAACCCTAATCCTAACCCTAAACCTAACCTTAACCCTAACCCAAACCCTAAAGCTAACCCTAATCCTAACCCTAACCCTAACCCTAATCCTAGCCCTAACCCTAATCCTAACCCTAACCCAAAGCCTAACACTCTCTAACCCTAACCCAAACCCTAACCCTAACCCTAAGCCTAAACCTAACTCAAAATCTAACCCTAACCCTAACCCTAACCCTAACCCGAACCCTAACACAAACCCTAACTCTAAACCTAACCCTAACCCTAATCCTCACCCTAACCCTAAAACAAAAACTAACCCTAACCCAAACCGTAAACCAAACCCTAAATCTAACCCTAAACCTAAACCTATTCCTAACCCTAACTCTAAACCTAACCTTAACCCAAACAATAACCCTAACCATAACCCTAAAACCTATCCCTTACCCTAACCCTAACCCTAACCCTCACGGTAACCCTAACCCTAACCCTAACCCAAATCCTAATCCTAACCCTAAACATAACTCAAAACCTAAACCTAACCCTAAAGCTAACCCTAACACTAACCCTAAACCTAACCCTAACCCTAACGCTAACCCTAAACCTAAACCAAACCCAAACTCAAAACTTAACCCTAATCGTAACCCTCACCCTAATTCTCATCCTAACCCAAACCCTAAACTTAACATTAACCCTAACCCTAACACTAACCCAAATCTAATCCTAAACCTAACCCTAAAACAAACCCTAACCCTAAGACTAACCCTAACCCTAACACTAACCCAAACCCTAACCCTAACCCTAACCCAAACCAAAACCCTAACCCTAACTCTAATCCTAAACCTAAACCTAACCCTAACCCTAACCCAAACCGTAAACCAAACCCTAACCCTAAACCTAACCCTAACCCTATTCCTAACCCTAACCCTAAACTTAACCTTAACCCAAACAATAACCCTAAACATAACCCTAAAACCTAACCCTAACCCTAACCCTAATCCTAACCCTCATGCTTACTCTAACCCTAACCCTAACCCAAACCCTAATCCTAACCCTAAACATAACTCTAAACCTAACACTAAACCTAACCCTATCCATAATCCTAAACTAACCCAAACCCTAACCGTAACCCTAACGCAAACCCTAACCCTAACTCTAAACCTAACCAAAAACCTAAACCTAACCCTAACCCAAACCCTAACCCAAACACTAAAAATAACCCAAACCCTAACTCTATTCCTAACCATAACCCTAACCAAATCCTTAACCCTAACACTAACCCTAACCCTAACCCAAACCCAAACCCTAAAACTAAACCTAAACCTAACCCTAACCCAAACCCAAAACCTAACCCTATCCCTAACCCAAACCCACACACTGAAACTAACCCTAAACCTAAATCCTAACCCCTAACAACAAACGTTAACCCAAACCCTAACCCTAACCCTAACACAATCCAAACCCTAACCCTAACCCTAATCCTTACCAAAATCCTAAACCTAACTCTAATCCTAACCCTAACCCTAATCCTAACCATAACCCTAACCCTAACCCAAACCCTAAAACTAACCCTAATCCTAACTCTAACCCTAACCCTAATCCTAACCGTAACCCTAACCCTAACCCATACCCAACCCCTAACCCTAACCCTAACCCTATAACAAACACTAACTCAAACCCTAACCCTAACCCTAACCCTAACGCAAACCCTAACCTAAACCTAACCCTAACCCTTTTCCTAACCCTAACCCTAACCCAAAAAATAAACCTAACCCTAACCCAAACCCTAAACCTAAACCTAAAACCAACCCAAACCCTAACCCTAACCCAAACCCTAACCCGAAACCTAATCCTAACCGTAATCCTAAACCTAACCCTAACCCAAAAACTAAACCTAACCCTAACCCTAACCCAAACCCTACCCCTAAAACTAACCCTAAACCAAACCTTAACCCTAACCCTATTCCTAACCCTAACCCTAACCCTAACCTTAACCCAAAACCTAACACAAACCCTAACTCTAAACCCTAACCCAAACCCAAATCCTAACCTTAACCCTCACCCTAACTCAAACCCCAACACTAACTCTAACCCTAAACCTATTCCTAACCATAACCCTAACCCAATCCCTAACCCTAACCCTCACCCTAGCCCTAACCCAATCCGAAACCCTAAACCTAACCCTAACCCTAATCCAAACACGAAACCTAACATGAATCCTAACCCTTACTCTAAACCTAACCCTATTTCTTACCCTAACCCTAACCCTAAACTTAACCCAAACCATAACCCTAACCCTAACCGTAAACTTAACCCTAACCCTAACCCTAACCCTATCCCTAACCCTAACCCTAACCCTAACATTTACCCAAACCCTATCCCAAACACTAACCCTAAACCTAACCCTATTCCTAACCCTAACCCTAACCCTAACCCTAACCTTAACCCTAACCCTAACTCAAACCCTAACCCTAATTCTAACCCTAACCCTATTCCTAACCATAACCCTAACCCAATCCCTAACCCTAACCCTAACCTTAACCCTAACCCTAACCCTAACTCAAACCCTAACCCTAACTCTAAACCTAACCCAAAACCTAAAAATAACCCAAACACTAACCCTAAACCTAACCCTAACCCAAACCCTAACCCATACCATAACCCTAACCCAAACCCTAACCCTAACACTAACCCTAACCCTAACAGTAACCCTAACCCTAACACTAACACAAACCCTAACCATAACCCTAACCCAAAGCAAAACTATAACCCTAACTCTAATCCTAAC
Source organism: Eospalax fontanierii (assembly GCA_035773235.1). Lineage (NCBI taxonomy): Eukaryota > Metazoa > Chordata > Mammalia > Rodentia > Spalacidae > Eospalax > Eospalax fontanierii. Next base: position 604,363 of record JAJHUQ010000036.1, on the reverse strand, counting down.
CCTAAACCTAATCCTAGCCCTAACCCTAACCCTAACCCAAACCCAACCCCTAACCCTAACACTAATCCTAACCCAAACGCTAACCCTAACCCTAATCCTAATCAAACCCTAAACCTAACCCTAATCCTAACCCTAACCCTAACCCAAATACTAACCCTAACCCTAACCCAAACCGTAAACCAAACCCTAACATTAACCCTAACCCTAACCCTATTCCTAACCCTAATCCTAACCCTAACCTTAAACCAAACAATAACCCTAACCATAACCCTAAAACCTAACCCTAACCCTAAGCCTAACCCTAACCCTCACGCTAACCCTAACCCTAACCCTAACCCAAACCCTAATCCTAAATCTAAACATAACTAAAAACCTAAACCTAAACCTAAGCGTATGCATAATCCTAACCTAGCCCTAACCCTATCCCTAACCCTAAAGCAAACCCTAAACGTATTCCTAACTCTAAAACCTAACCCTAAACATAACCCTAAACTAAACCCTAACCCTAACCCTAACCCAAACCCTTACCCTAACTCTAACCCTAACCCAAAACTTAAACCTAACCCTAACCCAAACCCTAACCCAACACTAACAATAACCCTAAAACTAACCCTATTCCTAACAATAACCCTAACCCAATACCTAACCTTAACCCTAACCCAGCCCTAACCCAAACCCAAACACTAAAACTAAACCTAAACCTAACAATAACCAAAACCCAAACCCTAACCCTATCCCTAACCCTAAACCACACCGTGAAAATAACCCTAAACCTAATCCCTAACCCCTAACAACAAACGTTAACCCAAATCCTAACCCTAAACCTAACCCAATCCCAAACCCTAAACCTAAACCTAACCCTAATTCAAACACTAAACCTAACGCTAATCCTAACCCTAACCCTAACCCTAAACCTAACCCTATTTCTTACCCTAACCCTAAACCTAACCTAATCCTAACTCTAACCCTAACCCAAAAACTAACCCTAACCCTAACCCAAACCGTAAACCAAACCCTAACCCTAAACCTAACCCTAACCCTATTCCTAACCCTAACCCTAAACCTAACCTTAACCCAAACAATAACCCTAACCCTAACCCTAACCCTAACCCTAACCCTAACCCTAACCCTAACCCTATCCCAAACCCTAAACCTAAATCTAACCCTAATTTAAACACTAAACCTAACGCTAATCCTAACCCTAACCCTAACCCTAAACCTAACCCGATTTCTTACCCTAACCCTAACCCTAACCCTAATCCTAACTGTAATCCTAACCCAAAAACTAACCCTAACCCTAAGCCAAACCGTAAACCAAACCCTAACCCTAACCCTAAACGTAACCCTATTCCTAACCCTTACTCTTGACCTAAACTTAACCCAAACAATAACCCTAACCATAACCCTAAAACCTAACCCTAACCCAAACCCAAACCCTAACCCTATGCCTAACCCAAACCCACACAGTAAAACTGACCCTAAACCTAATCCCTAACCCCTAACAACAAACGTTAACCCAAACCCTAACCCTAACCATAACCCAATCCAAACCATAACCATTACCATAACCCTTACCAAAAGCCTAAACCTAACTCTAATCATAACCCTAACCCTAATCCTAACCATAACCCTAACCCTAACCCAAACCCTAAAACTAAACCTAATCCTAACTCTAACCCTAGCCCTAATCCTAACCGTAACCCTAACCCTAACACACACCCAACCCCTAACCCTAACCCTAACCCTAAAACAAACCCTAACTCAAACCCTAACCCTAACCCTAACCCTAACGCAAACCCTAACCCTAAACCTAACCCTAACCCTTTCCTAACCCTAACCCTAACCCAAAAAAAAACCTAACCCTAACCCCAACCCTAACCCTAAACCTAACCCTAACCCAAACCCTAACCCTAACCTGAAACCTAATCCTAACCGTAATCCTAAACCTAACCCTAACCCAAAAACTAAACCTAACACTAACCCTAACCCAAACCCTAACCCTAAAACTAATCCTAACCCAAACCTTAACCCTATTCCTAAACCTAACCCTAACCCTAACCTTAACCCAAAACCTAACACAAACCCTAACCCTAAACCCTAACCCAAACCCAAACCCTAAAACTAACCCTAACCCAAACCTTAACCCTAACCCTATTCCTAACCCTAACCCTGACCCTAACCCTAACCCTAACCTTAACCCTATTCCTAACCCTAACCCTAACCCTAACCTTAACCCAAAACCTAACACAAACCCTAACCCTAAACCCTAACCCAAACCCAAACCCTAAACTTAAACCTAACCCTAACTCAAACCCTAACCCTAACTCTAACCCTAACCCTTTTCCTAACCATAACCCTAACCCAATCCCTAACCCTAACCCTAACCCTAGCCCTAACCCAATCCGAAACCCTAAACCTAACCCTAACCCTAATCCATACACGAAACCTAACGCTAATCCTAACCCTAACCCTAACTCTATACTTAACCCTATTTTTTACCCTAACCCTAACCCTAAAATTAACCCAAACCATAACCCTAACCCTAACCGTAAACTTAACCCTAACCCTAACCCTAACCTTTACCCAAACCCTATCCCAAACACTAACCCTAAACCTAACCCTAACCCAAACCCTAACCCAAACCATAACCCTAACCCAAACCCTAACCCTAACAATAACCCTAACCCTAACACTAACCCTAACCCTAACACTAACCCAAAACTTAACCCTAACCCTAACCCAAAGCAATACTCTAACCCTAACTCTAATCCTAACCCTAACCCTAACCCTAACCCTAACCCTAACCCTAACCCTAATCCTAACCCAAAACCTAAATCAAACCCTAATCCTAACCGTAACCCTAACCCTAATCCTAGCCCTAACCCTAACCTTAACCCAAACCCAACCCCTAACCCTAACCCTACCCTAACCCAAACCCTAACCCTAAACCTAACCCTAACCCTAATCAAACCCTAAACCTAACCCTAATCCTAACCCTAACCCTAACCCAAATACTAATCCTAACCCTAACCCAAACCGTAAACCAAACCCTAACCCTAACCATAACCCTTACCCTATTCCTAACCCTAATCCTAACCCTAACCTTAACCCAAACAATAACCCTAACCATAACCCTAAAACCTAACCCTAACCCTAACACAAACTCTAATTCTAACCCTAAACATAACTCAAAACCTAAACCTAACCCTAAACCTAACCCTATCCATAATCCTAACCTAACCCTAACCCTATCCCTAACCCTAAACCAAACCCTAAACGTAATCCTAACTCTAGAACCTAACCCTAAAAATAACCCTAAACCAAATCCTAACCCTAATCATAACCCAAACCCTAAACCTAACCCTAACCCAAACCCTAACCCAAACCCTAATAATAACCCTAACCCTAAACCTATTCCTAACCATAACCCTAACCCAATCCCTAACTCTAACCCTAAACCTTGCCCTAACCCAAACCCAAACCCTAAAACTAAATTTAAACCTAACCCTAACCCAAACCCAAACCCTAACCCTATCCCTAACCCAAAACCACACCATGAAACTAATCCTAAACCTAATCCCTAACCCCTAACAACAAATGTTAACCCAAATCCTAACCCTAATCCTAATCCAATGCCAAAACCTAACCCTAATCCAAACAATAAACCTAACGCTAATCCTAACCCTAACCCTAAGCCTAAACCTAACCCTATTTCTTACCCTAACCCTAACCCTAACCCTGATCCTAACTCTAACCCTAACCCAAAAACTAACCCTAACCCTAACCCAAACCGTAAACCAAACCCTAACCCTAAACCTAAACCTAACCCTATTCCTAAACCTAACCCTAAACCTAACCTTAACCCAAAGAATAACCCTAACCATAACCCTAAAACCTAACCCTAACCCTAACCCTAACCCTAACCCTCACGCTATCCCTAACCCTAACCCTAACCCAAACCCTAATCCTAACCCTAAACATAACTCAAAACCTTAACCTAACCCTAAACCTAAATCTATCCATAAACCTAACCTAACCCTAACCCTATCCCTAACCCTAACCCAAAACCTAACCCTAAACCTAACCCAAGCAATAAACCAAACCCTAACCCTAACCCTAACCCAAACCCTAACCCTAACCCTAAACCTAATCCTAATCCTAACCCTAAACCAAACCCTAACCCAAACCCTAACCCTAAACCCTAACACTAACCCTAACTCTAACACTAACCAAAACCCTAACCCTAACTCTAATGCTAAACCTAACCCTAACCCTAACCCTAACCCTAAACCAAACCCTAACCCTAAAACTAACCTTAATCCTATTCCTAACCCTAACCCTAACCCTACCACAAACCCTAAACCTAACACTAACACAAACCCTAAACCTAACCCTAAACCTAACCCAAACACAAACCCTAAACTTAACCATAATCGTAACCCTAACCCTAACCCTAATCCTAACGCTATCCCTAACCCTAACCCTAACCCAAACCCTAATCCTAACCGTAACCCTAACCCTAACCCAAACCCAACACCTAACCCTAACTCTAACCATAACCCAAACCCTAAACCTAACCCTAACCCTAACTCAAACCCTAAACCTAAACCTAACCCTAATACAAAACCTAACCCTAACCCTAACCCAAACCCTAATCCTAACCCTAAACATAACTCAAAACCTTAACCTAACCCTAAACCTAAATCTATCCATAAACCTAACCTAACCCTAACCCTATCCCTAACCCTAACCCAAAACCTAACCCTAAACCTAACCCAAGCAATAAACCAAACCCTAACCCTAACCCTAACCCAAACCCTAACCCTAACCCTAAACCTAATCCTAATCCTAACCCTAAACCAAACCCTAACCCAAACCCTAACCCTAAACCCTAACACTAACCCTAACTCTAACACTAACCAAAACCCTAACCCTAACTCTAATGCTAAACCTAACCCTAACCCTAACCCTAACCCTAACCATAACCCTAAACCTAACCCAAAACCTAAACCTAACCCTAACCCTAAACCTAACCCTAAACCAAACCTAACCCTAAACCTAACCCCTAACCCCTAATCGCAAACATTAACCCACACCCTAACCCTAACCCAAACCCAAATAGAAACCCTAACCCTAACGGTAACCCAAACCCTAAACCTAACACTAACCCAAACTCTAACACTAACCCTAACCCTAACCCGAACCCAAACCCTAAACCTAACCCTAACCCAAACCCTAACCCAAACCCTAATAATAACCCTAACCCTAAACCTATTCCTAACCATAACCCTAACCCAATCCCTAACTCTAACCCTAAACCTTGCCCTAACCCAAACCCAAACCCTAAAACTAAATTTAAACCTAACCCTAACCCAAACCCAAACCCTAACCCTATCCCTAACCCAAAACCACACCATGAAACTAATCCTAAACCTAATCCCTAACCCCTAACAACAAATGTTAACCCAAATCCTAACCCTAATCCTAATCCAATCCCAAACCCTAACCCTAATCCAAACAATAAACCTAACGCTAATCCTAACCCTAACCCTAAGCCTAAACCTAACCCTATTTCTTACCCTAACCCTAACCCTAACCCTGATCCTAACTCTAACCCTAACCCAAAAACTAACCCTAACCCTAACCCAAACCGTAAACCAAACCCTAACCCTAAACCTAAACCTAACCCTATTCCTAAACCTAACCCTAAACCTAACCTTAACCCAAAGAATAACCCTAACCATAACCCTAAAACCTAACCCTAACCCTAACCCTAACCCTAACCCTCACGCTATCCCTAACCCTAACCCTAACCCAAACCCTAATCCTAACCCTAAACATAACTCAAAACCTTAACCTAACCCTAAACCTAAATCTATCCATAAACCTAACCTAACCCTAACCCTATCCCTAACCCTAACCCAAAACCTAACCCTAAACCTAACCCAAGCAATAAACCAAACCCTAACCCTAACCCTAACCCAAACCCTAACCCTAACCCTAAACCTAATCCTAATCCTAACCCTAAACCAAACCCTAACCCAAACCCTAACCCTAAACCCTAACACTAACCCTAACTCTAACACTAACCAAAACCCTAACCCTAACTCTAATGCTAAACCTGACCCTAACCCTAACCCTACCCCTAAACCAAACCCTAACCCTAAAACTAACCTTAATCCTATTCCTAACCCTAACCCTAACCCTACCACAAACCCTAAACCTAACACTAACACAAACCCTAAACCTAACCCTAAACCTAACCCAAACACAAACCCTAAACTTAACCATAATCGTAACCCTAACCCTAACCCTAATCCTAACGCTATCCCTAACCCTAACCCTAACCCAAACCCTAATCCTAACCGTAACCCTAACCCTAACCCAAACCCAACACCTAACCCTAACTCTAACCATAACCCAAACCCTAAACCTAACCCTAACCCTAACTCAAACCCTAAACCTAAACCTAACCCTAATACAAAACCTAACCCTAACCCTAACCCAAACCCTAATCCTAACCCTAAACATAACTCAAAACCTTAACCTAACCCTAAACCTAAATCTATCCATAAACCTAACCTAACCCTAACCCTATCCCTAACCCTAACCCAAAACCTAACCCTAAACCTAACCCAAGCAATAAACCAAACCCTAACCCTAACCCTAACCCAAACCCTAACCCTAACCCTAAACCTAATCCTAATCCTAACCCTAAACCAAACCCTAACCCAAACCCTAACCCTAAACCCTAACACTAACCCTAACTCTAACACTAACCAAAACCCTAACCCTAACTCTAATGCTAAACCTAACCCTAACCCTAAGCCTAACCCTAACCATGACCCTAAACCTAACCCAAAACCTAAACCTAACCCTAACCCTAAACCTAACCCTAAACCAAACCTAACCCTAAACCTAACCCCTAACCCCTAATCGCAAACATTAACCCACACCCTAACCCTAACCCAAACCCAAATAGAAACCCTAACCCTAACGGTAACCCAAACCCTAAACCTAACACTAACCCAAACTCTAACACTAACCCTAACCCTAACCCGAACCCAAACCCTAAACCTAACACTAACCCAAACTCTAACACTAACCCTAAACCTAACCCTAAACCTAACCCAAACACAAACGCTAAACTTAACCATAACCGTAACCCTAACCCTAACCCTAATCCTAAATCTAACCCTAACCCTAAACCTAACCCAAACCCTAAACCTAACTCTAATCCTAATCCTAAATCTAACCCTAACCCTAATCCTAACCGTAACTCTAACCCTAACCCGAACCCAACACGTAACCCTAACCCTAACCCTAACCCAAACTCTAACCCTAACCCTAACCCTAAATCAAACCCTAACCCTAACCCTAACCCAAACCCTAACCCTCTCTAACCCTAACCCAAAACCTAAACCTAACACTAACCCACATCCTAACCCAAACCCTACCTCAAACCCTAACCCGAACCCTAACTCTAACTCAAACCCTAAACCTTAACCTAAACCTAGACGTAATCCTAACCCTAACCCTAACCCAAACACTAACCCTAACCCTAACCCACACCCAAACCCTAAAACTAAACCTAAACCTAACCCTAACCCAAACCCAAACCGTAACCCTATCCCTAACCCAAAACCACACAGTGAAACTAACCCTAAACCTAATCCCTAACCCCTAACAACAAACGTTAACCCAAACCCTAACCCTAACCCTAACACAATCCAAACCCTAACCCTAACCCTAACCCTTACCAAAATCCTAAACCTAACTCTAATCCTAACCCTAACCCTAATCCTAACCATAACCCTAACCCTAACCCAAACCCTAAAACTAACCCTAATCCTAACTCTAACCCTAACCCTAATCCTAACCGTAACCCTAACCCTAACCCATACCCAACCCCTAACCCTAACCCTAACCCTATAACAAACACTAACTCAAACCCTAACCCTAACCCTAACCCTAACGCAAACCCTAAATCTAAACCTAACCCTAACCCTTTTCCTAACTCTAACCCTAACCCAAAAAATAAACCTAACCCTAAACCAAACCCTAAACCTAAACCTAAAACCAACCCAAACCCTAACCCTAACCCAAACCCTAACCCGAAACCTAATCCTAACCGTAATCCTAAACCTGACCCTAACCCAAAAACTAAACCTAACCCTAACCCTAACCCAAACCCTACCCCTAAAACTAACCCTAACACAAACCTTAACCCTTACCCTATTCCTAACCCTAACCCTAACCATAACCTTAACCCAAAACCTAACACAAACCCTAACTCTAAACCCTAACCCAAACCCAAACCCTAACCTTAAACCTCACCCTAACTCAAACCCCAACACTAACTCTAACCCTAAACCTATTCCTAACCATAACCCTAACCCAATCCCTAACCCTAACCCTCACCATAGCCCTAACCAATCCGAAACCCTAAACCTAACCCTAACCCTAATCCAAACACGAAACCTAACGCGAATCCTAACCCTTACCCTAACTCTAAACCTAACCCTATTTCTTACCCTAACCCGAACCCTAAACTTAACCCAAACCATAACCCTAACCCTAACCGTAAACTTAACCCTAACCCTAACCCTAACCCTATCCCTAACCCTAACCCTAACCCTAACATTTACCCAAACACTATCCCAAACACTAACCCTAAACCTAACCCTATTCCTAACCCTAACCCTAACCCTAACCTTAACCCTAACCCTAACTCAAACCCTAACCCTAACTCTAACCCTAACCCTATTCCTAACCATAACCCTAACCCAATCCCTAACCCTACCACAAACCCAAACCCTAACACTAACCCTAACCCTACCCATAACCCTAAACCCTAACCCAAACCCTAACCCTAATCCTAACCCTAAACCTAACCCCTAAGCCCTAACCACAAACATTAACATAAACCCTAACACTAACCTAACCATAATCTTAACCCTAAACCTAACCCTAACCCTAAACCCTAACCCTAACCCTAACCCAAACCCTAAACCTAACCCTAAACCTAACACTAACCCAAACCCTAACCCTAACCCTAATCCAAACCAAAACCCTAACCCTAACTCTAATCCTAACCCTAAACCTAAACCTAATCCTAACCCTAACCCTAACCCTAACCCTAACCCTAACTCAAACCCTAAACCTAACCCTAATTCTAACCCTAACCCTAACCCTAATCCTAGCCCTAACCCTAACCCTATCCCTAACCCAAACACTAACCCTCTCTAAGCCTAACCCAAACCCTAACCCTAAACCTAAGCCTAACCCTAACTCAAAATCTAACTCTAACCCTAACCCTAACCGGAACCCGAACCCTAACACAAACCCTAACTCTAAACCTAACCCTAACCCTAATCCTAACCCTAACCCTAACCCAAAAACTAACCCTAACCCAAACCGTAAACCAAACCCTAACTCTAACCCTAACCCTAACCCTAACACTAACCCTAACCCTAACCCTTACCCTAACCCTAACCCTAACCCTAACCCTAACACTAACCCAAACCCTAATCCTAACCCTAAACATAACTCAAAACCTAAACCTAACCCTAACCCTAACCCAAACCGTAAACCAAACCCTAACCCTAACCCTAAACCTATTCCTAAACCTAACCCTAACCCTAACCTTAACCCAAACAATAACCCTAACCATAACCCTAAAACCTAACCCTAACCCTAACCCTAACCCTAACCCTCACGCTAACCCTAACCCTAACCCTAACCCAAACCCTAATCCTAACCCTAAACATAACTCAAAACCTAAACCTAACCCTAAACCTAAACCTATCCATAATCCTAACCCTAACCCTAACCCTAAACCTAACCCTAACCCAAACACAAACCCTAACCCTATCCCTAACTCAAAACCACACCGTGAAACTAACCCTAAACCTAATCCCTAACCCCTAACAACAAACGTTAACCCAAATCCTAACCCTAACCCTAACCCAATCCAAAACGCTAAACCTAAATCTAACCCTAATTTAAACACTAAACCAAACGCTAATCGTAACCCTAACCCTAACCCTAAACCTAACCCTATTTCTTACCCTAACCCTAAGCCTAACCCTAATCCTAACTCTAATCCTAACCCAAAAACTAACCCTAACCCTAAGCCAAACCGTAAACCAAACCCTAACCCTAACCCTAACCGTAACCCTATTCCTAACCCTAACCCTAACCCTAACCCTAACCATAACCCAAACCCTAATCCTAACCCTAAACATAACTCAAAACCTTAACCTAACCCTATACCTAAATCTATCCATAAACCTAACCTAACCCTAACCCTATCCCTAACCCTAACCCAAAACCTAACCCTAACCCTAACCCTATCCCAAACCGGAAACCCATACCCTAACTCTAAACCTAACCTTTTCCCTGTTCCTAACCCTAACCCTAACCCTAACCTTAACCCAAACAATAACCCTAACCCTAACCCTAACCCTAACCCTAACCCTAACCCTAACCCTAAACCAATCCCAAACCCTAAACCTAAATCTAACCCTAATTTAAACACTAAACCTAACGCTAATCCTAACCCTAACCCTAACCCAAAACCTAACCCTATTTCTTACCCTAACCCTAACCCTAACCCTAATCCTAACTCTAATCCTAACCCAAAAACTAACCCTAACCCTAAGCCAAACCGTAAACCAAACCCTAACCCTAACGCTAACCGTAACCCTATTCCTAACCCTAACCCTAAACCTAACCTTAACCCAAACTATAACCCTAACCATAACCTAAAACCTAACCCCAACCCAAACCCAAACACTAACCCTATGCCTAACCCAAACCCACACAGTAAAACTGACCCTAAACCTAATCCCTAACCCCTAACAACAAACGTTAACCCAAACCCTAACCCTAACCCTAACCCAATCCAAACCCTAACCATTACCCTAACCCTTACCAAAAGCCTAAACCTAACTCTAATCCTAACCCTAACCCTAATCCTAACCCTAACCCTGACCCTAACCCAAACCCTAATACTAACCCTAAACCTAAACCTAACCCAAACCCTAACCCTAACAATAACCCTAACCCTAACACTAGTCATAACCCTAACACTAACCCAAAACTTAACCCTAACCCTAACCCAAAGCAAAACTCTAACCCTAACTCTAATCCTAACCCTAACCCTAACCCTAACCCTAACCCTAATCCTAACCCAAAACCTAAATCAAACCCTAATCCTAACCGTAACCCAAACCCTAATCCTAGCCCTAACCCTAACCCTAACCCAAACTCAACCCCTAACCCTAACCCTACCCTAACCCAAACCATAACCCTAAACATAACCCTAACCCTAATCAAACCCTAAACCTAACCCTAATCCTAACCCTAACCCTAACCCAAATCCTAACCCTATCCCTAACCCAAACCGTAAACCAATCCCTATCCCTCACCCTAACCCTTACCCTATTCCTAACCCTAATCCTATCCCTAAACTTAACCCAAACAATAACCCTAACCATAACCCTAAAACCTAACCCTAACCCTAACACAAACTCTAATTCTAACACTAAACATAACTCAAAACCTAAACCTAACCCTAAAACTAACCCTATCCATAATCCTAACCTAACCTTAACCCTATCCCTAACCCTAAACCAAACCCTAAACGTAATCCTAACTCTAAAACCTAACCCTAAAAATAACCCTAAACAAAACCCTAACCCTAACCCTAACCCAAACCCTAAACCTAACCCTAACCCAAACCCTAACCCAAACACTAATAATAACCCTAATCCTAACCCTATTCCTAACCATAACCCTAACCCAATCCCTAAGCCTAACCCTAAACCTTGCCCTAACCCAAACCCAAACCCTAAAACTAAAATTAAACCTAACCATAACCCAAACCCAAACCCTCACCCCACCCCTACCCCAAAACCACAGCATGAGACTAACCCTAAACCTAATCCCTAACCCCTAACAACAAATGTTAACCCAAATCCTAACCCTAACCCTAACCCAATCCCAAACCCTAAACCTAAACCTAACCCTATTTCTTACCCTAAACCTAACACTAACCCTGATCCTAACTCTAACCCTAACCCAAAAACTAACCCTAACATTAACCCAAACCGTAAACCAAACCCTAACCCTAAACCTAACCCTAACCGTATTCCTAAACCTAACCCTAAACCTAACCTTAACCCAAACAATAACCCTAACCACAACCCTAAAACCTAACCCTAACCCTAACCCTAACCCTTACCCTCACGCTAACCCTAACCCTAACCCTAACCCAAACCCTAATCCTAACCCTAAACATAACTCAAAACCTTAACCTAACCCTAAACCTAAATCTATCCATAAACCTAACCTAACCCTAACCCTCTCCCTAACCCTAACCCAAAACCTAACCCAAAACCTAACCCAAACAATAAACCCAACCCTAACCCTAACCCTAACCCAAACCCTAACCCTAACCCTAAAATAATCCTAATCCTAACCCTAAACCAAACCCTAACCCAAACCCTAACCCTAAACCCTAACACTAACCCTAACTCTAACACTAACCAAAACCCTAACCCTAACTCTAATGCTAAACCTAACCCTAACCCTAACCCTAACCCTAAACCAAACCCTAACCCTAAAACTAACCTTAATCCTATTCCTAACCCTAACCCTAACCCTACCACAAACCCTAAACCTAACACTAACACAAACCCTAACCCTAACCCTAAACCTAACCCAAACACAAACCCTAAACTTAACCATAATCGTAACCCTAACCCTAACCCTAATCCTAACGCTATCCCTAAACCTAACCCTAACCCAAACCCTAAATCTAAGCCTAATCCTAACCGTAACCCTAACCCTAACCCAAACCCAACACCTAACCATAACTCTAACCATAACCCAAACCCTAAACCTAACCCTAACCCTAACTCAAACCCTAAACCTAAACCTATCCCTAATACAAAACCTAACCCTAACCCTAACCCTAACCCCAACTCAAACCCTAACCATTACCCTAAAACTAACCCAAAACCTAAACCTAACCCTAACCCTAAACCTAACCCTAAACCAAACCTACACCTAAACCTAACCCCTAACCCCTAACCGCAAACATTAACCCACACCCTAAACCTAACCCAAACCCAAATAGAAACCCTAACCCTAACGGTAACCCAAACCCTAAACCTAACACTAACCCAAACTCTAACACTAACCCTAACCCTAACCCTAACCCAAACCCCAAACCTAACACTAACCCAAACTCTAACACTAACCCCAAACCCAACCCAAAACCAAACCCAAACACAAACGCTAAACTTAACCATAACCGTAACCCTAATCCTAACCCTAACCCTAACCCTAAACCTAACCCAAACCCTAAACCTAACTCTAATCCTAATCCTAAATCTAACCCTAACCCTAATCCTAACCGTAACTCTAACCCTAACCCGAACCCAACACGTAACCCTAACCCGAACCCTAACCCAAACTCTAACCCTAACCCTAACCCTAAATCAAACCCTAACCCTAACCCTAACCCAAACCCTAACCCTCTCTAACCCTAACCCAAAACCTAAACCTAACACTAACCCACATCCTAACCCAAACCCTAACTCAAACCCTAACCCGAACCCTAACTCTAACTCAAACCCTAAACCTAAACCTAAACCTAGCCCTAATCCTAACCCTAACCCTAACCCAAAAACTAACCCTAACCTTAACCCAAACCCTAACCCTAACCCTAACCGTAACATAAACCCTAAACCTAACCCTATTCCTAACCCTAACCCTAACCCTAACCTTAACACAAACCCTAACTCAAACCCTAACCCTAAACCCTAACCCAAACCCTAACCCTAATCCTAACCCTAAACCTAACCCCTAAGCCCTAACCACAAACATTAACATAAACCCTAACACTAACCTAACCATAATCTTAACCCTAAACCTAACCCTAACCCTAAACCCTAACCCTAACCCTAACCCAAACCCTAAACCAAATCCTAAACCTAACACTAACCCAAACCCTAACCCGAACCCTAACTCTAACTCAAACCCTAAACCTAAACCTAAACCTAGCCCTAATCCTAACCCTAACCCTAACCCAAAAACTAACCCTAACCTTAACCCAAACCCTAACCCTAACCCTAACCGTAACATAAACCCTAAACCTAACCCTATTCCTAACCCTAACCCTAACCCTAACCTTAACCCAAACCCTAACTCAAACCCTAACCCTAAACCCTAACCCAAACCCTAACCCTAATCCTAACCCTAAACCTAACCCCTAAGCCTTAACCACAAACATTAACATAAACCCTAACACTAACCTAACCATAATCTTAACCCTAAACCTAACCCTAACCCTAAACCCTAACCCTAACCCTAACCCAAACCCTAAACCTAACCCTAAACCTAACACTAACCCAAACCCTAACCCTAACCCTAATCCAAACCAAAACCCTAACCCTAACTCTAATCCTAACCCTAAACCTAAACCTAATCCTAACCCTAACCCTAACCCTAACCCTAACCCTAACTCAAACCCTAAACCTAACCCTAATTCTAACCCTAACCCTAACCCTAATCCTAGCCCTAACCCTAACCCTATCCCTAACCCAAACACTAACCCTCTCTAACCCTAACCCAAACCCTAACCCTAAACCTAAGCCTAACCCTAACTCAAAATCTAACTCTAACCCTAACCCTAACCCGAACCCGAACCCTAACACAAACCCTAACTCTAAACCTAACCCTAACCCTAATCCTAACCCTAACCCTAACCCAAAAACTAACCCTAACCCAAACCGTAAACCAAACCCTAACTCTAACCCTAACCCTAACCCTAACACTAACCCTAACCCAAAAACTAACCCTAACCCAAACCGTAAACCAAACCCTAACTCTAACCCTAACCCTAACCCTAACACTAACCCTAACCCTAACCCTAACCCTAACCCTAACCCTAACCCTAACCCTAACACTAACCCAAACCCTAATCCTAACCCTAAACATAACTCAAAACCTAAACCTAGCCCTAACCCTAACCCAAACCGTAAACCAAACCCTAACCCTAACCCTAACCCTATTCCTAAACCTAACCCTAACCCTAACCTTAACCCAAACAATAACCCTAACCATAACCCTAAAACCTAACCCTAACCCTAAGCCTAACCCTAACCCTCACGCTAACCCTAACCCTAACCCTAACCCAAACCCTAATCCTAACCCTAAACATAACTCAAAACCTAAACCTAACCCTAAACCAAACCCTATCCATAATCCTAACCTAACCCTAACCCTATCCCTAACCCTAAACCAAACCCTAAACGTAATCCTAACTCTAAAACCTAACCCTAAACATAACCCTAAACCAAACCCTAACCCTAACCCTAACCCAAACCCTAAACCTAACCCTAACTCAAACCCTAATGCAAACACTAACAATAACCCTAATCCTAACCCTATTCCTAACCCTAACCCTAACCCAATCCCTAACCCTAACCCTAAACCTTGCCCTAACCCAAACCCAAACCCTAAAAATAAAATTAAACCTAACCCTAACCCAAACACAAACCCTAACCCTATCCGTAACTCATAACCACACCGTGAAACTAACCCTAAACCTAATCCCTAACCCCTAACAACAAACGTTAACCCAAATCCTAACCCTAACCCTAACCCAATCCCAAACCCTAAACCTAAATCTAACCCTAATTTAAACACTAAACCAAACGCTAATCGTAACCCTAACCCTAACCCTAAACCTAACCCTATTTCTTACCCTAACCCTAAGCCTAACCCTAATCCTAACTCTAATCCTAACCCAAAAACTAACCCTAACCCTAAGCCAAACCGTAAACCAAACCCTAACCCTAACCCTAACCGTAACCCTATTCCTAACCCTAACCCTAACCCTAACCCTAACCCTAACCCAAACCCTAATCCTAACCCTAAACATAACTCAAAACCTTAACCTAACCCTAAACCTAAATCTACCCATAAACCTAACCTAACCCTAACCCTATCCCTAACCCTAACCCAAAACCTAACCCTAACCCTAACCCTAACCCTAAACCAAACCCTAACCCTAAACCTAACCTTAACCCTAGTCCTTACCCTAACCCTAACCCTAACCCAAACCCTAAACCTAACACTAACCCAAACCCTAACCCTAAACCTAACCCTAAACCTAACCCAAACACAAACCCTAAACTTAACCATAATCGTAACCCTAACCCTAACCCTAATCCTAACGCTATCCCTAACCCTAACCCTAACCCTAACCCAACACCTAACCCTAACCCTAACCCTAACCCAAACCCTAACCTTAACACTAATCCTAACCCTAACACTAACCCTAAAACTAACCCTAATCCTAACCCTAACCCTAACCATAACCCTAACCCTAAACCAAACCCTAACCCTAAACCTAACCCTAACCCTAGTCCTAACCCTAACCCTAACCCTAACCCAAACCCTAAACCTAACACTAACTGAAACCCTAACCCTAAACCTAACCCTAAACCTAACCCAAACACAAACCCTAAACTTAACCATAACCGTAACCCTAACCCTAACCCTAATCCTAACCCTAACCCTAACCCTAACCCTAACCCTAACCCAAACCCTAAACCTAACTCTAATCCTAATCCTAAATCTAACCCTAACCCTAATCCTAACCGTAACTCTAACCCTAACCTGAACCCAACACGTAACCCTAACCCTAACCCTAACCCAAACCCTAAACCTAACCCTAACCCTAACTCAAACCCTAACCCTAACCGAAACCCTAACCCTCTCTAACCCTAACCCAAAACCTAAACCTAACCCTAACCCACATCCTAACCCAAAACCTAACTCAAACCCTAACCCGAACCCTAACTCTAACTCAAACCCTAACCCTAAACCTAAACCTAGCCCTAATCCTAACCCTAACCCTAACCCAAAAACTAACCCTAACCCTAACCCTAACCGTAACCCAGACCCTAAACCTAACCCTATTCCTAACCCTAACCCTAACCCTAACCTTAACCCAAACCGTAACACAAACCCTAACCCTAAACCCTAACCCAAACCCTAACCCTAATCCTAACCCTAAACCTAACCCCTAACCCCTAACCACAAACATTAACATAAACCCTAACACTAACCTAACCGTAACCCTAACCCTAAACCTAACCCTAACCCTAAATCCTAACTCTAACCCTAACCCTAACACAAATCCTAACCCTAACCCTAAACCTAACACTAACCCAAACCCTAACCCTAACCCTAATACAAACCAAAACCCTAACCCTAACTCTAATCCTAACCCTAAACCTAAACCTAATCCTAACCCTAACCCTAACCCTAACCCTAACTCGAACCCTAAACCTAATCCTAATCCTAACCCTAACCCTAACCCTAATCCTAGCCCTAACCCTAAGCCTAACCCTAACCCAAACACTAACCCTCTCTAACCCTAACCCAAACCCTAACCCTAACCGTAAGCCTAACCCTAACTCAAAATCTAACCCTAACCCTAACCCTAACCATAACCCGAATCCTAACACAAACGCTAACTGTAAACCTAACCCTAACCCTAATCCTAACCCTAAACCTAACCCAAAAACTAACCCTAACCCAAACCGTAAACCAAACACTAACTCTAACCCTAACCCTAAACCTAATCCTAACCCTAACCCTAACCCTAACCTTAACCCAAACAATAACCCTAACCATAACACTAAAAGCTAACCCTTACTCTAACCCTAACCCTAACCCTCACGGTAACCCTAACCCTAACCCAAACCCTAATCCTAACCCTAAACATAACTCAAAACCTAAACCTAACCGTAAACCTAACCCTATCCATAATCCTAACCTAACCCTAACCTTATCCATAATCCTAAACCAAACCCTAAACGTAATCCTAACTCTAAAACCTAACCAAAACATAACCCTAAACCAAACCCTAACCCTAACCCTAACCCAAACCCTAAACCTAACCCTAACCCAAACCCTAACCCAAACACTAACAATAACCCTAACCCTAACCCTATTCCTAACCATAACCCTAACCCAATCCCTAACCCAAACCCTAAACCTAACCCTTACCCTAACTCAAACCCTAAACCTAACCCTAACCCTAATACAAAACCTAACCCTAACCCTAACCATAACCCTAACCCTAAACCAAAACCTAACCCTAAACCTAACCCTAACCCTAGTCCTAACCCTAACCCTAACCATAACCCAAACCCTAAACCTAACACTAACCGAAAACCTAACCCTAACCCTAAACCTAACCCAAACACAAACCCTAAACTTAACCATAACCGTAACCCTAACCCTAAACCTAATCCTAACCCTAACCCTAACCCAAACCCTAACCCAAACCCTAAACATAACTCTAATCCTAATCCTAAATCTAACCCTAACCCTAATCCTAACCGTAACTCTAACCCTAACCCGAACCCAACATGTAACCCTAACCCTAAACCTAACCCTAACCCTAACCCTAACCCTAACCCAAACCCTAACCCTCTCTAACCCTAACCCAAAACCTAAACCTAATCCTAACCCACATCCTAACCCTAACCCAAACCGTAAACCAAACCCTAACCCTAACCCTAACCCTAACCCTAACCCTAACCCTAACCCTAACCCTATTCCTAACCCTAACCCTAACCCAAACCGTAAACCAATCCTAATCCTAACCCTAACCCTAATCCTAACCCAAACCCTAAACATAACCCTATTCCTAACTCTAACCATAACCCTAACCTTAACCCAAAACCAAACCCTAACCCTGACCCTAACCTTAACCCAAACCCTAACCCTAACCCTAACCCAAACTCTAACCGTAACCCTATTCCTAACTCTAACCCTAACCCTAACCTTAACCCAAACCCTAACACAAACCCTAACCCTAAACCCTAATCCAAACCCTAACACTAACCCTATACCAAAACCTAACCCTAACCCTAACCCTAACCTTAACCCAAACCCTAACCGTAACACTAACCCTAAACCTAACCCTAACCCTTATGCTATCCCTAAAACTAACGCAAACCCAAACCCTAAACTTAACCCTAATCATGACCCTAACCCTAATCCTAACCCTAAGCCAAACCCTAAAGTTATCACTAACCCTAACCCTAACACTAACCCAAATCAAAACCTAAACCTAACCCTAACCCAAACCCTAACCCTAACCCTAACCCTAACCCTAACCCTAACCCTAACCCTATTCCTAACCCTAACCCTAACCCAAACCGTAAACCAATCCTAATCCTAACCCTAACCCTAATCCTAACCCAAACCCTAAACATAACCCTATTCCTAACTCTAACCATAACCCTAACCTTAACCCAAAACCAAACCCTAACCCTGACCCTAACCTTAACCCAAACCCTAAACCTAACCCTAACCCAAACTCTAACCGTAACCCTATTCCTAGCTCTAACCCTAACCCTAACCTTAACCCAAACCCTAACACAAACCCTAACCCTAAACCCTAATCCAAACCCTAACACTAACCCTATACCAAAACCTAACCCTAACCCTGACCCTAACCTTAACCCAAACCCTAACCGTAACACTAACCCTAAACCTAACCCTAACCCTTATGCTATCCCTAAAACTAACCCAAACCCAAACCCTAAACTTAACCCTAATCATGACCCTAACCCTAATCCTAACCCTAAGCCAAACCCTAAAGTTATCACTAACCCTAACCCTAACACTAACCCAAATCAAAACCTAAACCTAACCCTAACCCAAACCCTAACCCTAACACTAACCCTAACCCTAACACTAACCCAAGCCCTATCCCTAACCCTAACCCAAAATAAAACCCTAACCCTAACCCTAACCCTAACCCAAACCCTAAACCTAACCCTAATCCTAACCGTAACCCTACCCCTAATCCTTGTCCTAACCATAACCCGAACCCAACCCCAACCACTAAACCTAACCCTAACCCTAACCCTAACACAAACTCTAACTATAAACATAACCCTAACCCTAATCCAAACCCTAAACCTAACGCTAATCCATACCCTAACCCTAACCCTAAACCTAACCCTATTCCTTACCCTAACCCTAACCCTAACCTTAACCTAAACCATAACCCTAACCCTAACCATAAAGTTAATCCTAACCCTCACCCTAACCCTAAACCTAACCCAAACCCTAACCCAAACTTAACCCAAACACTAACCCTAACACTAACCCTAATCCTAATCCTAACCTTAACCCTAACCCTAACCCTAACCTTAACCCAAACCCTAACTCAAACCCTAACCCTAAATCTAACCCTAACACAAACCCTAACACTCACCCTAAACCTAACTGAATCCCTAACCTTAACCCTAATCCTAATCGTAACCCTAACGCTAACCCTAACACAAACCCTAACCCTAACCCTAACCCTAAACCTAACACTAACCCTAACCCTAATCCTAAACCTAACGCTAACCCTAACACAAACCCTAACCCTAACCCTAACCCTAAACCTAACACTAACCCTAACCCTAATCCTAAACCTAACGCTACCCTTAACCCAAAAAGTAAACCTAAACCTAACCGTAAGCCTAACCCAAACCCTAACCCTAACCCTAATCCTAACGTGAACCCTAACACAAACCCTAATCCTAAACCTAACCCTAACCCAAACCCTAATCCTCAATAACCCTAACATAAAACCTAAACCTAAGCCTAAGCCAAACCTAACCCAAACCCTAACAATAACACTAACCCTAACTCTATTCCTAACCCTAAACCTAACCGAAACCCTAACCCTAACCCAAACCCTAACCCTAAAACTATCCCTAACCCTAACCCTAACCCTAATCCAAACCCAAAACCTAACACTAAACCTAAACCTAACCCTAACCTAAAACCAAACCCTAAACCTAACCCAAACCCAAACCCACACCGTAAAACTAACCCTAACCCAAACCCTAACCCTAACCTTAACCCAATCCCTAACAGTAACACTAATACTAAACCTAACACTAACCCTAACGCTAACCCTAAACCTAACCCAAACCCAAACCCTAAATTTAACCCTAATCGTTACCCTAACCCTAATCATAACCCTAACCCAAACCCTAACCTTAACTCTAACTCTAACCCTAACACTAACCCAAATCAAAACCTACACCTAACCCTAACACAAACCCTAACCCTAACACTAACACTAAACCTAACACTAACCCAAACCCTAACCATAGCCCTAACCCAAACCAAATCCTAACCCTAACCCTAACCCAAACCGTAAACGTAACCCTAATCGTAACCCTAAACCTCACCCAAATCCTAGCCCTAACCCTAACCCGAACCCAAAACCAACCCCTAAATCTAACCCTAACCATAACCCAAACACGAACCCTAACCCTAACCCTAACCCTAACTCAAACCCTAACTCTAAACCTAACCCTAACCCTAACCCAAACCCTAACTTTTAACCTAACCCTAACCCTAACCCTAACCCTAACGCAAACCCTAAATCTAAACCTAACCCTAACCCTAATCCTAACCCTAACCCTAACCCAAAAACTAACTCTAACCCTAACCCAAACCGTAAACCAAACCCTAACCCTAACACTAACCCTAACCCTATTCCTAACCCTAACCCTAACCCTAACCTTAACACAAACAATAACCCTAACCATAACCCTAAAACCTAACCCTAACCCTAACCCTAACCCTCATGCTAACCCTAACCCTAAACCTAACCCAAACCCTAATCCTAACCCTAAACATAACTCAAAACCTTAACCTAACTCCAAACCAAACCCATCCATAATCCTAACCTAACCCTAACCCTATACCTAAACCTAACCCAAACCCTAAACGTAATCCTAACCCTAAAACCTAACCCTAAACATAACCCTAACCCAATTCTAACCCAAACCCTAACCCTAAACCTAACCCTAAACCTAACCATAACCCTAACCCTAACCATAAACCTAACCCAAACCTAAACCCTAAACTTTACCCTAATCCTAACTCAAACCCTAACCCTAACCCAAATCCAAACCCTAAACTTTACACTAACCGTAGCCCTAACACTAAGCCAAATTCAAACCTAAGGCTAAACCTAACCCAAACCCTAAACTAATCGTAACCCTAACCCTAACCCTAACCCTAACCCAAACCCGAAACCTAACCATAACCCTAACCCAAACCCTAACACTAACCCTAACCCTAACCCTAACCCTAACCCTAACCCAAACGCTAACCCTAACCTTAACCCTAAACCAAACGCTAATCCTAACACTAACCCTAACCTTAATTTTAACCCTAAACCAAACGCTAATCCTAACCCTAACCCTAACACTAACCCTAACCGAAAACGTAAACCTTAAATCTACTCCTAACCCTAACCCTAACCCTTACTCTTACGCAAACCCAAACCCTAAAACTAACCCTAATCCAAACCCTAACCCTAACCCTAAACCTAACCCAACCCCTAACCCTCACCATAACTCTAACCCAAACCCGAACCCTAAACCTAAGCCTAACCCAAATCCTAACCCTAACACTAACCCTAACCCTAACCCAAACCCTAACCCTAACCCAAACCCTAACCCAAACCCAAACCATAACCCTAACCCTAACGCTAAAGCTTACCGTAACCCTAACCCTAACGCTAACCCTAACTATAACCCTAACCCTAACCCTAAACCTAACCAAACCTAAACCCTAACCCAAACCCTAATCCTAACACTAACCCTAACACTAACCCTAACCGAAAACCTAAACCCTAACCCTACTCCTAACCCTAACCCTAACCCTAACACAAACCCTAACCCTAAACGTAACCTTAACCCAAACCCTTACCCTAACCCTAATCCAAACAGAAACCAAAATCTTAACACAAACCCTAACCCTAATCCTATCCCTAACCCTAACCCTAACCCAAACGCTAACCCTAACCCTAACCCTAACCCAAACCCTAACCCTAACCCAAACCCAAACCCTATCCCTAACCCTAAACTTAACCCAAACCCTAACCCTAAACTTAACCCAAACCCTAAACCTAACCATAACCCTAACCCTAAGCATAAACCTAACCCAAACCTAAACCCTAAACTTTACCCTAATCGTAACTCAAACCCTAACCCTAACCCAAATCCAAACCCTAAACTTTACACTAACCCTAACACTATCCCTAAACCTAACCCTAACCCTAACTCAAACCCTATCCCTAATCCTAACCCTAACACTACCCCGAACCCAACCCCTAACCCTAACCCTAAACCTAACCCAAAATCTAAACCAAACCCTCACACTACCTCTAAACCAAACTCTAAATCTAATCCTAACCCTAAACCTAATCCCAACTCTAAACCTAACCCTAACACAAACCCTAATGCTAACCCTAATTCTAACTGAAACCCAAACCCTAACACTAACCCTAACCCAAACCCTAACCCAAACCCTAACCCTAACCCTAACCCTAACCCTAAACCTAACCCTATTTCTTACCCTAACCCTAAACCTAACCCTAATCCTAACCCTAACCCAAAAACTAACCCTAACCCTAACCCAAACCGTAAACCAAACCCTAACACTAACCCTAACCCTAAACCTATTCCTAACCCTAACCCTAAACGTAACCTTAACCCAAAAAATAACCCTAACCATAACCCTAAAACCTAACCCTAACCCTAACACTAACCCTCACGCTAACCCTAACCGTAACCCAAACCCTAATCCTAACTCTAAACATAACTCAAAACCTAAACCTAACCCTAAACCTAAACCTATCCATAAACCTAACCTAACCCTAACCCTATCCCTAACCCTAAACCTAACCCTAACCCTAACCCTATCCCTAACCCTAAACCTAACCCAAGCCGTAAACCAAAACCTAACCCTAACCCTAACCCTAACCCTAACCCTAAACCTAATCCTAATCGTAACCCTAAACCAAACCCTAACCCAAACCCTAACCATAAAACCTAACGCAAACCCTAATACTAACCCTAACTCTAACCCTAACCCAAATCCTAACCCTAACCCTAACCCTAACCCAAATCCTAAACCTAACTCTAACACTAACCAAAATCCTAACCCTAACTCTAATCCTAAACCTAACCCTAACCCTAACCCTAACACTAACCCTAACCCTAAACCAAACCCTAACCCTAAACCTAACCTTAACCCTAGTCCTAACCCTAACCCTAACCCTAAACCAAACCCTAAACCTAACACTAACCGAAACCATAACCCTAACCCTAACCCTAAACCTAACCCAAACAAAAACCCTAAACTTAACCATAATCGTAACCCTAACCCTAACCCTAATCCTAACGCTATCCCTAACCCTAACCCTAACCCAAACCCTAACCCTAACCCTAATCCTAACCTTAACCCTAACCCTAACCCAAACCCAACACCTAACCCTAACTCTAACCATAACCCAAACCCTAAACCTAACCCTAACTCTAACTCAAACCCTAACCCTAACCCTAATACAAAACCTAACCCTAAACCTAACCCTAACCACAACTCAAACCCTAACCATAACCCTAATTCTAACCCGAACCCAAAGCCTAACCCTAACCCTAAACCTAACCCAAAATTTAAACCTAACACTAAACCTAACCCTAACCCTAAACCAAACCCTAACCCTAAACCTAACCCCTAACCCCTAACCGCAAACATTAACCCACACCCTAACCCTAACCCTAACCCAAATCCAAACCCTAACCCTAACCCTAACCCAAACCCACACCATAACCCTAACCCTAACCCAAACCCTTACCTTAACCCTAACCCAAACCCTAACTTTAACACTAATCCTAACCCTAACACTAACCCAAATCAAACCTAAACCTAACACTAACCTAAACACTAACCCTAAAACTAACCCTAATCCTAACCCTAACCCTAACCCTAACCCAAACCCTAAACCATACCCTAACCCTAAACCTAACCCTAACCCTAGTCCTAACCCTAACCCTAACCCTAACCCAAACCCTAAACCTAACACTAACCCAAAACCTAATCCTATCCCTAACCCTAACCCTAAACCTAACCCAAACACAAACCCTAAACTTAACCATAATCGTAACCCTAACTCTAACCCTAATCCTAACCCTAAACCTAACCTTAACCCTAACCCAAACCCTAAAGCTAACCCTAGTCCTAGCCCTAAACATAACCCTAATCCTAGCCCTGACCCTAATCCTAACCCTAACCCAAAGCCTAACACTCTCTAACCCTAACCCAAACCCTAACCCTAACCCTAAGCCTAAACCTAACTCAAAATCTAACCCTAACCCTAACCCTAACCCTAACCCTAACCCGAACCCTAACACAAACCCTAACTCTAAACCTAACCCTAACCCTAATCCTCACCCTAACCCTAAAACAAAAACTAACCCTAACCCAAACCGTAAACCAAACCCTAACTCTAACCCTAAACCTAAACCTATTCCTAACCCTAACTCTAAACCTAACCTTAACCCAAACAATAA
Organism: Eospalax fontanierii; assembly: GCA_035773235.1. Lineage (NCBI taxonomy): Eukaryota > Metazoa > Chordata > Mammalia > Rodentia > Spalacidae > Eospalax > Eospalax fontanierii. Next base: position 578,891 of record JAJHUQ010000036.1, on the reverse strand, counting down.
CCCTAACCATAACCCTAGAACCTATCCCTTACCCTAACCCTAACCCTAACCCTCACGGTAACCCTAACCCTAACCCTAACCCAAATCCTAATCCTAACCCTAAACATAACTCAAAACCTAAACCTAACCCTAAAGCTAACCCTAACACTAACCCTAAACCTAACCCTAACCCTAACGCTAACCCTAAACCTAACCCAAACCCAAACTCAAAACTTAACCCTAATCGTAACCCTCACCCTAATCCTCATCCTAACCCAAACCCTAAACTTAACATTAACCCTAACCCTAACACTAACCCAAATCTAATCCTAAACCTAACCCTAAACCTAAACCTAACCCTAAGACTAACCCTAACCCTAACACTAACCCAAACCCTAACCCTAACCCTAACCCAAACCAAAACCCCAACCCCAACTCTAATCCTAAACCTAAACCTCACCCTAACCCTAACCCAAACCGCAAACCAAACCCTAACCCTAAACCTAACCCTAACCCTATTCCTAACCCTAACCCTAAACTTAACCTTAACCCAAACAATAACCCTAAACATAACCCTAAAACCTAACCCTAACCCTAACCCTAATCCTAACCCTCATGCTTACTCTAACCCTAACCCTAACCCAAACCCTAATCCTAACCCTAAACATAACTCTAAACCTAACACTAAACCTAACCCTATCCATAATCCTAAACTAACCCAAACCCTAACCGTAACCCTAACGCAAACCCTAACCCTAACTCTAAACCTAACCAAAAACCTAAACCTAACCCTAACCCTAACCCTAACCCTAACCCAAACCCTAACCCTAACCCTAACACAATCCAAACCCTAACCCTAACCCTAATCCTTACCAAAAGCCTAAACCTAACTCTAATCCTAACCCTAACCCTAATCCTAACCATAACCCTAACCCTAACCCAAACCCTAAAACTAACCCTAATCCTAACTCTAACCCTAACCCTAATCCTAACCGTAACCCTAACCCTAACCCATACCCAACCCCTAACCCTAACCCTAACCCTATAACAAACACTAACTCAAACCCTAACCCTAACCCTAACCCTAACGCAAACCCTAACCCTAAACCTAACCCTAACCCTAACCCAAAAAATAAACCTAACCCTAACCCAAAACCTAAACCTAAACCTAAAACCAACCCAAACCCTAACCCTAACCCAAACCCTAACCCGAAACCTAATCCTAACCGTAATCCTAAACCTAACCCTAACCCAAAAACTAAACCTAACCCTAACCCTAACCCAAACCCTACCCCTAAAACTAACCCTAAACCAAACCTTAACCCTAACCCTATTCCTAACCCTAACCCTAACCCTAACCTTAACCCAAAACCTAACACAAACCCTAACTCTAAACCCTAACCCAAACCCAAATCCTAACCTTAACCCTCACCCTAACTCAAACCCCAACACTAACTCTAACCCTAAACCTATTCCTAACCATAACCCTAACCCAATCCCTAACCCTAAACCTCACCCTAGCCCTAACCCAATCCGAAACCCTAAACCTAACCCTAACCCTAATCCAAACACGAAACCTAACATGAATCCTAACCCTTACTCTAAACCTAACCCTATTTCTTACCCTAACCCTAACCCTAAACTTAACCCAAACCATAACCCTAACCCTAACCGTAAACTTAACCCTAACCCTAACCCTAACCCTATCCCTAACCCTAACCCTAACCCTAACATTTACCCAAACCCTATCCCAAACACTAACCCTAAACCTAACCCTATTCCTAACCCTAACCCTAACCCTAACCCTAACCTTAACCCTAACCCTAACTCAAACCCTAACCCTAATTCTAACCCTAACCCTATTCCTAACCATAACCCTAACCCAATCCCTAACCCTAACCCTAACCTTAACCCTAACCCTAACTCAAACCCTAACCCTAACTCTAAACCTAAACCAAAACCTAAAAATAACCCAAACACTAACCCTAAACCTAACCCTAACCCAAACCCTAACCCATACCATAACCCTAACCCAAACCCTAACCCTAACACTAACCCTAACCCTAACAGTAACCCTAACCCTAACACTAACACAAACCCTAACCATAACCCTAACCCAAAGCAAAACTATAACCCTAACTCTAATCCTAACCCTAAACCTAATCCTAGCCCTAACCCTAACGCTAACCCAAAGCCAACCCCTAACCCTAACACTAATCCTAACCCAAACCCTAACCCTAACCCTAATCCTAATCAAACCCTAAACCTAACCCTAATCCTAACCCTAACCCTAACCCAAATACTAACCCTAACCCTAACCCAAACTGTAAACCAAACCCTAACATTAACCCTAACCCTAACCCTATTCCTAACCCTAATCCTAACCCTAACCTTAACCCAAACAATAACCCTAACCATAACCCTAAAACCTAACCCTAACCCTAAGCCTAACCCTAACCCTCACGCTAACCCTAACCCTAACCCTAACCCAAACCCTAATCCTAAAACTAAACATAACTAAAAACCTAAACCTAAACCTAAGCCTATGCATAATCCTAACCTAGCCCTAACACTATCCCTAACCCTAAAGCAAACCCTAAACGTATTCCTAACTCTAAAACGTAACCCTAAACATAACCCTAAACTAAACCCTAACCCGAACCCTAACCCAAACCCTTACCCTAACTCTAACCCTAACCCAAAACTTAAACCTAACCCTAACCCAAACCCTAACCCAAACACTAACAATAACCCTAAAACTAACCCTATTCCTAACAATAACCCTAACCCAATACCTAACCCTAACCCTAACCCAGCCCTAACCCAAACCCAAACACTAAAACTAAACCTAAACCTAACCCTAACCCAAACCCAAACCCTAACCCTATCCCTAACCCAAAACCACACCGTGAAAATAACCCTAAACCTAATCCCTAACCCCTAACAACAAACGTTAACCCAAATCCTAACCCTAAACCTAACCCAATCCCAAACCCTAAACCTAAACCTAACCCTAATTCAAACACTAAACCTAACGCTAATCCTAACCCTAACCCTAACCCTAAACCTAACCCTATTTCTTACCCTAACCCTAAACCTAACCTAATCCTAACTCTAACCCTAACCCAAAAACTAACCCTAACCCTAACCCAAACCGTAAACCAAACCCTAACCCTAAACCTAACCCTAACCCTATTCCTAACCCTAACCCTAAACCTAACCTTAACCCAAAAACTAATCCTAACCCGAACCCTAACCCAAACACTAATCCTAACCCTAACCCTAACCCAATCCCAAACCCTAAACCTAAATCTAACCCTAATTTAAACACTAAACCTAACGCAAATCCTAACCCTAACCCTAACCCTAAACCTAACCCGATTTCTTACCCTAACCCTAACCCTAACCCTAATCCTAACTGTAATCCTAACCCAAAAACTAACCCTAACCCTAAGCCAAACCGTAAACCAAACCCTAACCCTAACCCTAACCGTAACCCTATTCCTAAACCTAACCCTAAACCTAAACTTAACCCAAACAATAACCCTAACCATAACCCTAAAACCTAACCCTAACCCAAACCCAAACCCTAACCCTATGCCTAACCCAAACCCACACAGTAAAACTGACCCTAAACCTAATCCCTAACCCCTAACAACAAACGTTAACCCAAACCCTAACCCTAACCATAACCCAATCCAAACCATAACCATAACCCTTACCAAAAGCCTAAACCTAACTCTAATCATAACCCTAACCCTAATCCTAACCATAACCCTAACCCTAACCCAAACCCTAAAACTAACCCTAATCCTAACTCTAACCCTAGCCCTAATCCTAACCGTAACCCTAACCCTAACACACACCCAACCCCTAACCCTAACCCTAACCCTAAAACAAACCCTAACTCAAACCCTAACCTTAACCCTAACCCTAACGCAAACCCTAACCCTAAACCTAACCCTAACCCTTTTCCTAACCCTAACCCTAACCCAAAAAATAAACCTAACCCTAACCCAAACCCTAACCCTAAACCTAACCCTAACCCAAACCCTAACCCTAACCTGAAACCTAGTCCTAACCGCAATCCTAAACCTAACCCTAACCCAAAAACTAAACCTAACACGAACCCTAACCCAAACTGTAACCCAAAAACTAACCCCAACCCAAACCTTAACCCTATTCCTAAACCTAACCCTAACCCTAACCTTAACCCAAAACCTAACACAAACCCTAACCCAAACCCAAACCCTAAAACTAACCCTAACCCAAACCTTAACCCTAACCCTATTCCTAACCCTAACCCTGACCCTAACCCTAACCCTAACCTTAACCCTATTCCTAACCCTAACCCTAACCCTAACCTTAACCCAAAACCTAACACAAACCCTAACCCTAAACCCTAACCCAAACCCAAACCCTAAACTTAAACCTAACCCTAACTCAAACCCTAACCCTAACTCTAACCCTAACCCTATTCCTAACCATAACCCTAACCCAATCCCTAACCCTAACCCTAACCCTAGCCCTAACCAAATCCGAAACCCTAAACCTAACCCTAACCCTAATCCATTCACGAAACCTAACGCTAATCCTAACCCTAACCCTAACTCTATACTTAACCCTATTTTTTACCCTAAACCTAACCCTAAAATTAACCCAAACCATAAACCTAACCCTAACCGTAAACTTAACCCTAACCCTAACCCTAACCTTTACCCAAACCCTATCCCAAACACTAACCCTAAACCTAACCCTAACCCAAACCCTAACCCAAACCATAACCCTAACCCAAACCCTAACCCTAACAATAACCCTAACCCTAACACTAACCCTAACCCTAACACTAACCCAAAACTTAACCCTAACCCTAACCCAAAGCAAAACTCTAACCCTAACTCTAATCCTAACCCTAACCCTAACCCTAACCCTAACCCTAACCCTAATCCTAACCCAAAACCTAAATCAAACCCTAATCCTAACCGTAACCCTAACCCTAATCCTAGCCCTAACCCTAACCTTAACCCAAACCCAACCCCTAACCCTAACCCTACCCTAACCCAAACCCTAACCCTAAACCTAACCCTAACCCTAATCAAACCCTAAACCTAACCCTAATCCTAACCCTAACCCTAACCCAAATACTAATCCTAACCCTAACCCAAACCGTAAACCAAACCCTAACCCTAACCATAACCCTTACCCTATTCCTAACCCTAATCCTAACCCTAACCTTAACCCAAACAATAACCCTAACCATAACCCTAAAACCTAACCCTAACCCTAACACAAACTCTAATTCTAACCCTAAACATAACTCAAAACCTAAACCTAACCCTAAACCTAACCCTATCCATAATCCTAACCTAACCCTAACCCTATCCCTAACGCTAAACCAAACCCTAAACGTAATCCTAACTCTAGAACCTAACCCTAAAAATAACCCTAAACCAAATCCTAACCCTAATCATAACCCAAACCCTAAACCTAACCCTAACCCAAACCCTAACCCAAACCCTAATAATAACCCTAACCCTAACCCTATTCCTAACCATAACCCTAACCCAATTCCTAACCCTAACCCTAAACCTTGCCCTAACCCAAACCCAAACCCTAAAACTAAAATTAAATCTAACCCTAACCCAAACCCAAACCCTAACCCTATCCCTAACCCAAAACCACACCATGAAACTAATCGTAAACCTAATCCCTAACCCCTAACACCAAATGTTAACCCAAAATCTAACCCTAATCCTACCCCAATCCCAAACCCTAACCCTAATCCAAACTATAAACCTAACGCTAATCCTAACCCTAACCCTAAGCCTAAACCTAACCCTATTTCTTACCCTAACCCTAACCCTAACCCTGATCCTAACTCTAACCCTAACCCAAAAACTAACCCTAACCCTAACCCAAACCGTAAACCAAACAATAACCCTAAACCTAAACCTAACCCTATTCCTAAACCTAACCCTAAACCTAACCTTAACCCAAACAATAACCCTAACCATAACCCTAAAACCTAACCCTAACCCTAACCCTAACCCTAAACCTCACGCTATCCCTAACCCTAACCCTAACCCAAACCCTAATCCTAACCCTAAACATAACTCAAAACCTTAACCTAACCCTAAACCTAAATCTATCCATAAACCTAACCTAACCCTAACCCTATCCCTAACCCTAACCCAAAACCTAACCCTAAACCTAACCCAAGCAATAAACCAAACCCTAACCCTAACCCTAACCCAAACCCTAACCCTAACCCTAAACCTAATCCTAATCCTAACCCTAAACCAAACCCTAACCCAAACCCTAACCCTAAACCCTAACACTAACCCTAACTCTAACACTAACCAAAACCCTAACCCTAACTCTAATGCTAAACCTAACCCTAACCCTAACCCTAACCCTAAACCAAACCCTAACCCTAAAACTAACCTTAATCCTATTCCTAACCCTAACCCTAACCCTACCACAAACCCTAAACCTAACACTAACACAAACCCTAAACCTAACCCTAAACCTAACCCAAACACAAACCCTAAACTTAACCATAATCGTAACCCTAACCCTAACCCTAATCCTAACGCTATCCCTAACCCTAACCCTAACCCAAACCCTAAATCTAACCCTAATCCTAACCGTAACCCTAACCCTAACCCAAACCCAACACCTAACCCTAACTCTAACCATAACCCAAACCCTAAACCTAACCCTAACCCTAACTCAAACCCTAAACCTAAACCTAACCCTAATACAAAACCTAACCCTAACCCTAACCCTAACCCAAACTCAAACCCTAACCATAACCCTAAACCTAACCCAAAACCTAAACCTAACCCTAACCCTAAACCTAACCCTAAACCAAACCTAACCCTAAACCTAACCCCTAACCCCTAACCGCAAACATTAACCCACACCCTAACCCTAACCCAAAACCAAATAGAAACCCTAACCCTAACGGTAACCCAAACCCTAAACCTAACACTAACCCAAACTCTAACACTAACCCTAACCCTAACCCTAACCCAAACCCTAACCCTAAGACTAACCCAAACTCTAACACTAACCCTAACCCTAACCCTAAACCTAACCCAAACACAAACCCTAAACTTAACCATAACCGTAACCCTAACCCTAACCCTAATCCTAACCCTAACCCTAACCCTAACCCTAACCCTAAACCTAACTCTAATCCTAATTCTAAATCTAACCCTAACCCTAATCCTAAGCGTAACTCTAATCCTAACTCGAACCCAACACGTAACCCTAACCCTAACCCTAAACCTAACTCTAATCCTAATCCTAAATCTAACCCTAACCCTAATCCTAACCGTAACTCTAACCCTAACCCGAACCCAACACGTAACCCTAACCCTAACCCTAACCCAAACCCAAACCCTCACCCTAACCCTAACTCAAACCCTAAACCTAACCCTAACCCAAACCCTAACCCTCTCTAACCCTAACCCAAAACCTAAACCTAACCCTAACCTACATCCTAACCCAAACCCTAACTCAAACCCTAACCCGAACCCTAACTCTAACTCAAACCCTAACCCTAAACCTAAACCTAGCCGTAATCCTAACCCTAACCCTAACCCTAACACTAACCCTAACCCTAACCCAAACCCAAACCCTAAAACTAAACCTAAACCTAACCCTAACCCAAACCCAAACCGTAACCCTATCCCTTACCCAAAACCACACAGTGAAACTAACCCTAAACCTAATCCCTAACCCCTAACAACAAACGTTAACCCAAACCCTAACCCTAACCCTAACACAATCCAAACCCTAACCCTAACCCTAACCCTTACCAAAATCCTAAACCTAACTCTAATCCTAACCCTAACCCTAATCCTAACCATAACCCTAACCCTAACCCAAACCCTAAAACTAACCCTAATCCTAACTCTAACCCTAACCCTAATCCTAACCGTAACCCTAACCCTAACCCATACCCAACCCCTAACCCTAACCCTAACCCTATAACAAACACTAACTCAAACCCTAACCCTAACCCTAACCCTAACGCAAACCCTAAATCTAAACCTAACCCTAACCCTTTTCCTAACTCTAACCCTAACCCAAAAAATAAACCTAACCCTAAACCAAACCCTAAACCTAAACCTAAAACCAACCCAAACCCTAACCCTAACCCAAACCCTAACCCGAAACCTAATCCTAACTGTAATCCTAAACCTAACCCTAACCCAAAAACTAAACCTAACCCTAACCCTAACCCAAACCCTACCCCTAAAACTAACCCTAACCCAAAACTTAACCCTAACCCTATTCCTAACCCTAACCCTAACCATAACCTTAACCCAAAACCTAACACAAACCCTAACTCTAAACCCTAACCCAAACCCAAACCCTAACCTTAAACCTCACCCTAACTCAAACCCCAACACTAACTCTAACCCTAAACCTATTCCTAACCATAACCCTAACCCAATCCCTAACCCTAACCCTCACCCTAGCCCTAACCCAATCCGAAACCCTAAACCTAACCCTAACCCTAATCCAAACACGAAACCTAACGCGAATCCTAACCCTTACCCTAACTCTAAACCTAACCCTATTTCTTACCCTAACCCGAACCCTAAACTTAACCCAAACCATAACCCTAACCCTAACCGTAAACTTAACCCTAACCCTAACCCTAACCCTATCCCTAACCCTAACCCTAACCCTAACATTTTCCCAAACCCTATCCCAAACACTAACCCTAAACCTAACCCTATTCCTAACCCTAACCCTAACCCTAACCTTAACCCTAACCCTAACTCAAACCCTAACCCTAACTCTAACCCTAACCCTATTCCTAACCATAACCCTAACCCAATCCCTAACCCTAACCCTAACCTTAACCCTAACCCTAACTCAAACCCTAACCCTAACTCTAAACCTAACCCAAAACCTAAAAATAACCCAAACACTAACCCTAAACCTAACCCTAACCCAAACCCTAACCCATACCATAACCCTAACCAAAACCCTAACCCTAACACTAACCCTAACCCTAACAGTAACCCTAACACTAACACTAACACAAACCCTAACCATAACCCTAACCCAAAGCAAAACTATAACCCTAACTCTAATCCTAACCCTAAACCTAAACCTAATCCTAGGACTAACCCTAACCCTAACCCAAACCCAACCCCTAACCCTAACACTAATCCTAACCCAAACCCTAACCCTAACCCTAATCCTCATCAAACCCTAAACCTAACCCTAATCCTAACCCTAACCCTAACCCAAATACTAACCCTAACCCTAACCCAAACCGTAAACCAAACCCTAACATTAACCCTAAACCTAACCCTATTCCTAACCCTAACCCTAACCCTAACCTTAACCCAAACAATAACCCTAAACATAACCCTAAAACCTAACCCTAACCCTAAGCCTAACCCTAACCCTCACGCTAACCCTAACCCTAAACCTAACCCAAACCCGAATCCTAAGCCTAAACATAACTAAAAACCTAAACCTAAACCTAAAACTAAGCCTATCCATAATCCTAACCTAGCCCTAACACTATCCCTAACCCTAAAGCAAACCCTAAAAGTATTCCTAACTCTAAAACCTAACCCTAAACATAACCCTAAACTAAACCCTAACCCTAACCCTAACCCAAACCCTTACCCTAACTCTAACCCTAACCCAAAACTTAAACCTAACCCTAACCCAAACCCTAACCCAAACACTAACAATAACCCTAAAACTAACCCTATTCCTAACAATAACCCTAACCCAATACCTAACCCTAACCCTAACCCAGCCCTAACCCAAACCCAAACCCTAACCCTATCCCTAACCCAAAACCACAACGTGAAAATAACCCTAAACCTAATCCCTAACCCCTAACAACAAACGTTAACCCAAATCCTAACCCTAAACCTAACCCAATCCCAAACCCTAAACCTAAAACTAACCCTAATTCAAACACTAAACCTAACGCTAATCATAACCCTAACCCTAACCCTAAACCTAACCCTATTTCTTACCCTAACCCTAAACCTAACCTAATCCTAACTCTAACCCTAACCCAAAAACTAACCCTAACCCTAACCCAAACCGTAAACCAAACCCTAACCCTCAACCTAACCCTACCCTATTCCTAACCCTAACCCTAAACCTAACCTTAACCCAAACAATAACCCTAACCCTAACCCTAACCCTAACCCTAACCCTAACCCCAACCCTAACCCTAACCCAATCCGAAACCCTAAACCTAAATCTAACCCTAATTTAAACACTAAACCTAACGCAAATCCTAACCCTAACCCTAACCCTAAACCTAACCCTATTTCTTACCCTAACCCTAACCCTAACCCTAATCCTAACTCTAATCCTAACCCAAAAACTAACCCTAACCCTAAGCCAAACCATAAACCAAACCCTAACCCTAACCCTAACCGTAACCCTATTCCTAACCCTAACCCTAAACCTAACCTTAACCCAAACAATAACCCTAACCATAACCCTAAAACCTAACCCTAACCCAAATCCAAACCCTAACCCTATGCCTAACCCAAACCCACACAGTAAAACTGACCCTAAACCTAATCCCTAACCCCTAACAACAAACGTTAACCCAAACCCTAACCCTAACCATAACCCAATCCAAACCCTAACCATTACCCTAACCCTTACCAAAAGCCTAAACCTAACTCTAATAATAAAACTAACCCTAATCCTAACTCTAACCCTAACCCTAATCCTAACCGTAACCCTAACCCTAACACATACCCAACCCCTAACCCTAACCCTAACCCTAAAACAAACCCTAACTCAAATCCTAACCCTAACCCTAACCCTAACGCAAACCCTAACCCTAAACCTAACCCTAACCCTTTTCCTAACCCTAACCCTAACCCAAAAAATAAACCTAACCCTAACCCAAACCCTAACCCTAAACCTAATCCTAACCCAAACCCTAACCCTAACCTGAAACCTAATCCTAACCGTAATCCTAAACCTAACCCTAACCCAAAAACTAAACCTAACCCTAACCCTAACCCAAACCCTAACCCTAAAACTAACCCTAACCCAAACCTTAACCCTAACCCTATTCCTAACCCTAACCCTAACCCTAACCCTAACCCTATTCCTAACCCTAACCCTAACCCTAACCTTAACCCAAAACCTAACACAAACCCTAACCCTAAACCCTAACCCAAACACAAACCCTAACCTTAAACCTAACCCTAACTCAAACCCTAACCCTAACTCTAACCCTAACCCTATCCTAACCATAACCCTAACCCAATCCCTAACACTAACCCTAACCCTAGCCCTAACTCAATCCGATACCCTAAACCTAACCCTAACCCTAATCCAAACACGAAACCTAACGCTAATCCTAACCCTAACCCTAACTCTAAACCTAAC
>JAJHUQ010000036.1:552500-557500 GCA_035773235.1 Eospalax fontanierii | reverse complement strand
TAACAACAAACGTTAACCCAAACCCTAACACTAACCCTAACCGTAAACTTAACCGTAACCTTAACCCTAACCCTAAACCTAACCCTATTCCTTACCCTAACCCTAACCCTAACCTTAATCCAAACCATAACCCTAACCCTAACCGTAAACTTAACCCTAACCCTAACCCTAACCCTAACCCTAAACCAAACCGTAACTCTATCGCTAACTCTTACCCTAACCCTAATCAAAACGTAACACTAATCCTAATGTTAACCCTAACGCTAAACCTAAACCGAACTCAAACTCAAAACCTAACCCTAATCCTAACCCTAACCCTAACCCAAACCTTAACCCTAACACAACACTAACAATAACCCTAAAACTAACCCAAACCCTAACCCTAACTCTAATCCTAAACCTAACCCTAACCCTAACGCTAACCCTAACCCTAACCCTATCCCTAACCCTAACTCAAAACCTAACCCTAACCCAAACTCTAACCCTAAACCTAACCCTAACCCTTATCCTACCCTTAACCCTAACCCAAAAAATAACACTAACCCTAACCCAAACCCTTACCCTAATCCTAACCCTAACCCTAACCTTAACCCAAACCCTAACCTTTACCCAAGCCCTAACCCTAAACCTAACCCTAACCCTAATCCTAGCCCTAACCCTAACCCTAACCCAAAAACTAACCCTAACCCGAAACCTAACCAAATCCCTAATTCTTACCCTAACCCAAACCCTAACCCTAACCCTATTCCTAACCATAACCCTAAAACTAACCTTAACGCAAACCCTATCGCAAACCCTAACCCTACACCCTAACGCAAAATTTAACCCTAACCTTAACCCTAAACCTAACCTAAAACCTAACCCTAACCCTAATCCTAAACCAAACCCTAACCCTAACTCTAACACTAACCCAAAACCTAAACCTAACCCTAACCCAAACCCTAACCCAAACCCTAACAATAACCCTAACCCTAACCCTATTCCTAACCCTAACCCTAAACCAGCCCTAACCATATTCCTAACACTAAACCTAACCCTAACCTTAAACCAAACCCTAACCAAACCCTAATTCTAAACCTAACCGTAACCCAAACACTAACCCTAACCCTAACCCTAACCCTAACCCAAACCCTAACCCTAACCCAAACCCTAACCCTAATTCTAACCCTAACCCAAACCCTAATCCTAAACCTAACCCTAAACCTAACCCAAAAAGTAAACCTTACCCTAACCCTAAACCTAACCCAAACCCTAACCCTAACCGTAATCTTAATCCTTACCTTAACGTTATCCCTGACTCAAACCCTAACCCTAAGCCAAAACCTAACACTAACACTAACGCTAACCATTATCCTAAACCTAACACTAACCCTAACCCTAACCCTAACCCTAACTCTAACCCTAAACCAAACCCTAACCCTAAACCTAACCCTAACCCTTTTCCTAACCCTAACCCTAACCCAAAAAATAACCGTAACCCTAACCCAAACGCTAACCCTAACCCCATTCCTAACCCTAACCCTAACCCTAACCTTAACCCAAAACCTAACCCAAACACTAACCGTAAATCCTAACCCAAACCCTAACCCAAACCTTAAACCTAACCCTAACTCAAACACTAACCCTAACTCAAACCCTAACCCTAACTCTAACCCTAACCCAAAATCTAAACCTAACTCTAACCCAAACCCTAACCAAAACCCTAAACCTATGCCTAATCCTAATCCTAACCCTAACCCTAATCCTAAACTTAACCCTAACACTAAACCAAACCCAACACCTAACCCTAACCCTAATCTTAACCCAAACACTAACCGTAACCCTAAATCTAACTCAAACCCTAACCCTAACCCTAACCTTAACCCAAACCCTAACCCTCTCTAAACCTAACCCAAAACCTAAACCTAACCCTAACCCAAACCCTAACCCAAACCCTAACAATAATCCGAACCCTCACCCTATTCCTAACCCTAACCCTAAAACAAACCCTAACCCTAATCCTAATCCTACCCGTAAGCCTAACCCTAACATAAACCTTGAGCCTAAATCTAACACTATCAGTAACCGTAACACTAAGCCAAACCCTAACCCTAACCCTAACCCAAACCAAAACCCTAACCCTAACTCTAATCCTAAACCTAACCCTAACCCTAACTCTAACCTTAACCCTAACCCTAACTCAAACCCTAACCCTAACCCTAACCCAAACCCTAACCCTAAACCTAGGCCTAACCCTTATCCTACCCCTAACCCTAACCCAAAAAATAACACTAACCCTAACCCAAACCCTAACCCTAAACCTGTTCCTAACCATAACCCTAACCCAAACCCTAAACCTAACTCTTACAATAACCAAAACCCTAACCCTAAATCTAATCCTAAACCTAACCCTAACCGTAACCATAACCCTAAACCAAACCCTAACCCTAAACCTAACCCTAACCCTTGTCCTAACCCTAACCCTAACCCTAACCCAAACCCTAATCCTAATCCTAACCCTAACCCTAACCCTAACCCAAACCTTGACCCTAACAATAACACTAACACTAACCCTAACACTAACCCAAACCCTAATCTAAACGATAATCCTAACCCTAACATTAACCCAAATCAAAACCTAAACCTAACACTAACCTAAACACTAACCCTAAACCTAACCCTAATCCTAACGCTAACCGTAACCCTAACACTAACCCTAAACCAAACCCTAACCCTAAACCTAACCCTAACCCTAGTCCTAACACTAACCCTAACCCTAACCCAAATCCTAAACCTAACACTAACCCAAACCCTAACCCAAACCCGAACCCTAACCCTATACCTAACCCAAACACAAACCCTAAACTTAACCATAATCGTAACCCTAACCCTAACCCTAACCCTAACCGTAACACTAACCCTAACAAAAAACCCTAAGCCTAACTCTAATCCTAATCCTAAATCTAACCCTAACCCTAATCCTAACCCTAATTCGAACCCTAACCCAAACCCAACACGTAACCCTAACCCTAACCCTAACCCAAACCCTAACCCTAACACTAACCATAACTCAAACCTAACCCTAACCCTAACCCTAACCCAAACCCTAACCCTCTCTAACCCTAACCCAAAACCTAAACATAACCCTAACCCACACCCTAACCCAAATCCGAACTCAAACCCTAACCCTAACCCGAACCAAAACCCTAACCCTAAACCTAAACCTAACCCTAATCCTAACCCTAACCCTATCCCAAAAACTAACCGTAACCTTAACCCAAACCCTAACCCTAACACTAACCCTAACCCAAACCCTAAACCTAACCCAATCCTAACCCTAACCGTAACCCTAACCTTAACCCAAACCCTAACCCTAAACCCTAACCCAAACCCTAACCCTAACCCTAACCCTAAACGTAACCCCTAACCCCTAACCCCAAACATTAACACAAACCTTAACCCAAACCCTAACCCTAACCCTTAACCTAAACCTAACACTAACCCTAAACCCTAACCCTAACCCTAACCATAACCCAAACCCTAATCCTAACCCTAAACCTAACACTAACCCAAACCCTAACCCTAACCCTAATCCAAACCAAAACCCTAACCCTAACTCTAATCCTAACCCAAACCCTAACCCTAACCCTAATCCTAATTCTAACCCTAACGCTAACCCTAACCCAAACCCTACACCCAACCCAAACTCTAACCCTAACACTAAGCGTAACCCTAATCCTAAACCTGACACCAACCCTAACCCTAACCCTAACCCTAACCCTAACCCAAACACAACCCCTAACCCTAACCCTAACTTAACCCAAACCCTAACCCTAACCCTAAGCCTAATGCTAACTCAAAACCTAAACGTAACCCTAACCCTAACCCTAACCCTAACCCTAACCCTAACCCTAACCCTAACCCTAACACAAACCCTAACTCTAAACCTAACCCTAACCCTAATCCTAAGCCTAACCCTAACCCAAAAACTATCCCTAACCCAAACCGTAAACCAAACCCTAACCCTAACCCTAACCCTATTCCTAACCCTAACCCTAACCCTAACCTTAACCCAAACAATAACCCTAACCATAACCCTAAAACCTAACCCTTTCCCTAACCCTAACCCAAACCCTAACCCTAACCCTAATCCTAATCCTAAACCTAACGCTAACCCTAACACAAACCCTAAACCTAAATCAAACCCTAACCCTAACACTAACGATAACCCTAATCCTAAACCTAAAACTAACCCTAAACCTAACCCTAACCCTAACCATAACCCTATTCCTAACCCTAACCCTAACGCTAACCCTAACCCTAACCTTAACCCAAACCCTAACGCAAACCCTAAACTTAAACCTAACCCTAACCCAAACCCTAACCCAAAACCTAACCCTAACCCAAAACCTAACTCTAACCCTAATCCTAATCCTAACCCAAACCCTAACCCAAACCCTAACAATAACCCTAACCCTAACCCTATTCCTAACCCTAACCCTAACCTAAACCCTAACCCTAACGCTAACCCTAACCCTAAGCCTAACCCTAACTCAAACCCTAACCCTAACCCTAACCCTAACGCAAACCCTAACCCTAAACCTAAACCTACCCTAATCCTAACCCTAACCCTAACCCAAAAACTAACCCTAACCTTAACCCAAACCCTAACCCTAACCCTAACCCTAACCCAAACCCTAACCCTAACCCTAACCTTAACCCAAACCCTAACCCTAACACTAACCGTAAACCTAACCCTAACCCTAATGCTAACCCTAAACCTAACCCAAACCCAAACCCAAAACTTAACTCTAATCGTAACCCTAACCCTAATCCTAACCCAAACCCAAACCCTAAACTTAACATTAACCCTAACCTTAACACTACCCAAATCAAATCCTAAACCTAACCCTAACCCAAACCCTAACCCTAAAACTAACCCTAAACCTAACACTAACCCTAACCCTATTTCTAACCCTAACCCAAACCCTAACCCAAAACCTAACCCAAACCCTAACCCT
>JAJHUQ010000036.1:525000-547500 GCA_035773235.1 Eospalax fontanierii | reverse complement strand
ACCCAAAACTTAACCCTAATCGTAACCCTAAGCCTAATCCTAACCCAAACCCAAACCCTAAACTTAACATTAACCCTAACCTTAACACTACCCAAATCAAATCCTAAACCTAACCCTAACCCAAACCCTAACCCTAAAACTAACCCTAAACCTAACACTAACCCTAACCCTATTTCTAACCCTAACCCAAACCCTAACCCAAAACCTAACCCAAACCCTAACCCTAACACCTATCCCAAACCCTACCCCTAACCTTAGCCCTAACCCTAACTCAAACCCTCACCCTAACTCTAACCCTAACCCAAAAACTCAACCTATCCCTAAACCAAACCCTAACAATAACCCTAACCCTAACCCTATTCCTAACCCTAACCGTAACCCTAATCTTTACCCAAACCCTATCCCAAACACTAACCCTAAACCTAACCATAACCCAAACCCTAAACCAAATCATAACCCTAACCTTAACAACAACCCTAACCCTAACACTAACCCAAAAAATAACACTAAACCTAACCCAAACCCTAACACTAACCCTAACCCAAACCAAAACCCTAACCCTAAATCTAATCCTAAACCTAACCCTAACCCTAACCCTAACCCTAACCCTATCCCTAACCCTAACTCTAAACCTAACCCTAACCCTAACCCAAACCCTAAACTTAAACCTAACCCTAACCCTTATCCTACCCTTAACCCTAACCCAAAAAATAACACTAACCCTAACCCAAACCCTATCCCTAACCCTAACCCTAACCCTAACCCTAACCCTAACCCTAACCCTAACCTAACCCTAACCCGAAAACTAAATCTAACCCTAACCCTAACCCAATCCCTAACCCTAAAACTAACCCTAACCCTAACCCTAACCCTATTCCTAACCCTAACCCTAACCCTAACCTTAACCCAAAACCTAACCCAAACCCAACCCTAACCCTAACCCTAATCTTAACCCTAACCCTAAGTCAAATCCTAACCGTAACTCTAAACTTAACCCAAAAACTAAACCTAACCTTAACCCAAACCCTAACAATAACCCTAACCCTTAGCCTATTCCTAACCCTAACCCTAACCCTAACCCTTACCCTATTCTTAACCCTAACCCTAACCCAAACCTTAAACCTAACCGAAACCCTAACCTTAAACCTAACCCTAATCCTAATTCTAACCCTAACCCTAATCCTAACCCTAACCCTAACCCTAACCCCTACCCAACCCCTAACCCGAACCCTAACCCTAAAACAAACCCTAACTCAAATCCTAACCCTAACCCTAACCCTAACGCAAACTCTAACCCTAAACCTAACCCTAACCCTTTTCCTAACCCTAACCCTAACTCAAAGAATAACCCTAACCCTAACCCAAACACTAACCCTAACCATAACCCCAACCCAAGCCCTAACTCGACACCTAATCCTAACCGTAATCCTAAACCTAACCCTAACCCAAAAAGTAAATCTAACCCTAACCCTTACCCTATTCCTAACCCTACCCTAACCCTAACCTTTACCCAAACCCTATCCCAAACACTAACCCTAAACCTAACCCTAACCCAAACCCTAACCCAAACCATAACCCTAACCCAAACCCCAACCCTAACACTAACCCTAACCCTAACATTAACCCAAAAAATAACACTAAACCAAACCCAAACCCTAACCCTAACCCTAACCCAAACCAAAACCCTAACCCTAACTCTAATCCTAAACCTAACACTAACCCTAACTCTAACCTTAACCCTAACCCTAACTCAAACCCTAACCCTAACCCTAACCCAAACCCTAACCCTAAACCTAGCCCTAACCCTTATCCTACCCCTAACCGTAACCCAAAAAATAACACTAACCCTAACCCAAACCCTAACCCTAAACCTGTTCCTAACCATAACCCTAACCCAAACCCTAAACCTAACTCTTACAATAACCAAAACCCTAACCCTAAATCTAATCCTAAACCTAACCCTAACCGTAACCATAACCCTAAACCAAACCCTAACCCTAAACCTAACCCTAACCCTTGTCCTAACCCTAACCCTAACCCTAACCCAAACCCTAATCCTAATCCTAACCCTAACCCTAACCCTAACCCAAACCTTGACCCTAACAATAACACTAACACTAACCCTAACACTAACCCAAACCCTAATCTAAACGATAATCCTAACCCAAACCTAACCCTAACCCTAACCCTAACCCAAAAAGTAAACCTAACCCTAACCCTAACCCTAACCTAAACACTAACCCTAACCCAAACCCTAGTCCTAAACCTAACACTAACCCTAATCCTAACCCTTACCCTAACCCTAACCCTAACCCTAACCCTAATCCTAACCCTATACCTAACCCTAAGCCTAACCCAATGCCAAACCCTAAACCTAATCCTAACTCTAATCCAAACCCTAACCGTAACGCTAATCCTTACCCTAACCCTAACCCTAACCCTAAACCTAAACTTATTTTTACCCTAACCCTATCCCTAACCTTAACCCAAACCGTAACCCTAACCCTAACCGTAAACTTAAGCTTAACCCTAACCCAAACCCTAAACCAAACGCTAACCCTAAACCTAACACTAAACCTAACCCTAACCCTAACCCAAAAACTAAACCTAACCCTAACCCAAACCCTAACCCTAACCCTAACCCTAACCCAAACCCTAACCCTAACCCTAACCCTAACCCTAACCCTAACCCTAACCCTAATCCTAACCCTATACCTAACCCTAACCCTAAGCCCAACCCAAACCCTAAACCTAACCCTAACCTTAACCCTAACCCTAACCCTAACCCTAATAATAACCCTAACCCTAAACCTAACAGAAACCCAAACCTAAACCTAACCCTCACGGTAACCCTAAACCTAACCCTAACACTAACCCTAACCCTAACCCTAATTCTAACCATAAACCAAACCCTAACGCAAACCCAAACCCTAACCCTAACCCTAACCCTAACCCAAACCGAAACCCTAACCCTAATCCTAACCCTAACCGTAAACCTATAAGAAACCCAAACCCTAAACCTAACCCTAATCGTAACCCTAACCCTAACCCTAATCCTATCCTTAACCCTACCACAAACCCAAACCCTAACACTAACCCTAACCCTACCCCTAACCCAAACCGAAACCCAAACCCTAACCCTAACCCTAACCCTAACCCTAACCCAAAACGTAACCCTAACACTAACCCTAAACCTGATCCTAAACCTAACACTAACCCTAAACCAATCCCTATCCCTAACACTATCACTAACCCTAACACTAACCCAAACTCTAACCCTAAGCCAAACTGAAACCAAAACCCTAACTCTAACCCTAATCCTAACCCTAACCCTAACCCTAAACCTAAAACTAAACCTAAACCAAACCTTAAACCTAACCTAATCCTAACCCTAACCCTATCCTTAATCCTAACCATAAAACTAACCCTAACCCAAACCCAACCCCTAACCCTAACCCGAACCCTAACACTATCACTAAACCTAACCCTAACCCTAACCCTAACCCTAACCCTAACCCTAACCCTAACCCTAACCCTTTTCCTAACCCTAACCCTAACCCAAAAAATAACCCTAACCCTAAACCAAAACCTAACCCCAATCTAATCCTAACCCTAACCCAAACCCTAACCCTAACCCAAACCCTAAACCTAAACCTAACCCTAACCCTAATCCTAACCCTTACCCTAACCCAAGAACTAACCCTAACCCTAACCCTAACCCAAACCCTAACCCTAAAACGAACCCGAACCCTAACCCTAACCCTAACCTAAAACCTAACCCTAACCCTATTCCTAACCCTTACCCTAACCGTAACCTTAACCCAAACCCAAACTCAAACCCTAACCCTAAACCTAACCCTAACCCAAACCCTAACCGAAACCCTAAATCTAATATTAACCCTAACACTAACCCTAACCAAAATCCTAAACTTAAACGTAACCCTAACACAAACCCTAACCCTAACCCTAACCCTAACCCTAAACATAATCCCTAACCCCTAACAACAAACGTTAACCCAAACCCTAACCCTAAGCCTAACCCAATCCCAAACCCTAAACCTAATCCTAAACCCAATCCAAACCCTAAACCTAATGCTAATCCTAACCCTAACGCTAACCCTAACCCTAACCCTAAACCCAAACCCTAACCCTAACCCTAACCCAAACTCTATCCCTAACCCTAACCCTATCCCTAACCCTAACCCAAACCCTAACCCTAACACTAAACCTAACCCAAACCCTAACCCTAACACTATCACTAACCCTAACACTAACTCAAATGCTAACCCTAACCCTAACCCAAAACAAAACCCTAACCTTAACCCTAATCCTAACCCTAACCCTAACCCTAACCCTAACCAAAAACCTAACCCTAACCCTATTCCTAACCCTTACGCTAACCGTCACCTTAACCCAAACCCTAACCCAAACTTTAACCCTAAACCTAACCCTAAACCAAACCCTAACCCAAACCCTAACCCTAACCCAAAACCTAACCCTAACACTAACCCTAACCCTAATCCTAAACCTAACCCTAACCCTAAAACAAAAAGTAAACCTAAACCTAACCCTAACCCTAAACCAAACCCTAACCCTAAACCTAACCCTAAACCAAACCCTAACCCAAAACCCTAACCCTACGCCTAACCCAATCCCAAACCCTAAACCTAAACCTAACCCTAATCCAAACCCTAACCCTAACGCTAATCCTAACCCTAACCCTAACCCTAAAACTAATCCTATTCCTTACCCTAACCCACACCCTAACCTTAACCCAAACCATAACCCTAACCCTAAAACTAACCCAAACGCAAACCCTAACCCTAACCCTAATCCTAAACCTAATACTAACCTTAACCAAACCCTAACCCTAACCCTAACCCTAACCCAAAACCTAAACCTAACCCTAAACCAAACCCTAAACCAAACACTAACCCTAACCCTAAACCTAACACTAAACCTAACCCTAACCCTAACCCAAAAACTAAACCTAACCCTAACCCAAAAAGTAAACCTAAACCTAACCCTAACCCAATCCCAAACCCTAAACCTAACCCTAACCCTAATCCAAACCCTAACCCTAACGCTAAAACTAACCCTAACCTTAAAACTAATCCTATTCCTTACCCTAACCCTAACCCTAACCTTAACCAAACCCTAACCCTAACCGTAACCCTAACCCAAAACCTAAACCTAACCCTAACCCAAACCCTAAACCAAACGCTAACCCTAACCCTAAACCTAACCCTAAACCTAACCCTAAACCTAAACCTAACCCTAACCCAAAAACTAAATCTAACCCTAACCCAAAACCTAACCCTAACCCTAACCCTAACCCAAACCCTAACCCTAACCCAAATCCTAAACCTAACACTAACCCTAACATTAATCCTAAACCTAACCCTAACCCTAACCCTAACCCTAACCCAAACCCTAACCCTAACCCAAACCCTAAACCAAACGCTAACCCTAACCCTAAACCTAACCCTAAACCTAACCCTAAACCAAACCCTAACCCTAACCCAAATCCTAATCCTAAACCTAACCCTAACCCTAACCCTAACCCAAAAAGTAAACCTAAACCTAACCCTAACCCTAACCTAAACACTAACCCTAACCCAAACCCTAGTCCTAAACCTAACCCTAACCCTAATCCTAACCCTTACCCTAACCCAAAAACTAACCCTAACCCTAACCCTAACCCAAACCCTAACCCTAACCCAAATCCTAATCCTAACCCTAACCCTAACCCAAAACCTATCCCTAACCCTATTCCTAACTCTTACCCTAACCGTAACCTTAACCCAAACCCTAACCCAAACCCTAACCCTAAACCTAACCCTAACCCAAACTCTAACCCAAACCCTAACCCTAACCCAAATCCTAACCCTAACACTAACCGTAACCCTAATACTAAACCTAACTCTAACCCAAACCCAAAAAGTAAACCTAAACCTAACCCTAACCCTAACCCAAACCCTAACCCTAACCTTAACACTAACCCTAAACCTAATCCCTAAGCCCTAACAACAAATGTTAACCCAAACCCTAAACCTAAGCCTAATCCAATCCCAAACCCTAAACCTAATCCTAACTCTAATCCAAACCCTAACCGTAACGCTAATCCTTACCCTAACCCTAACCCTAACCCTAAACCTAAACTTATTTTTACCCTAACCCTATCCCTAAACTTAACCCAAACCGTAACCCTAACCCTAACCGTAAAGTTAACCTTAACCCTAACCCAAACACTAAACCAAACGCTAACCCTAACCCTAAACCTAACACTAAACCTAACCCTAACCCTAACCCAAAAACTAAACCTAACCCTAACCCAAACCCTAACCCTAACCCTAAACCAAACCCTAACCCTAACCCTAACCCTAACCCTAACCCTAACCCTAACCCTAATCGTAACCCTATACCTAACCCTAACCCTAAGCCCAACCCAAACCCTAAACCTAACCCTAACCCTAACCCTAACCCTAACCCTAACCCTAATAATTACCCTAACCCTAAACCTAACAGAAACCCAAACCTAAACCTAACCCTCACGGTAACCCTAAACCTAACCCTAACACTAACCTTAAACCTAACCCTAATCCTAACCATAAACCAAACCCTAACGCAAACCCAAACCCTAACCCTAACCCTAACCCTAACCCTAACGCAAACCGAAACCCTAACCCTAATCCTAACCCTAACCGTAAACCTATAAGAAACCCAAACCCTAAACCTAACCCTAATCGTAACCCTAACCCTAACCCTAACACTATCCATAACCCTAACACAAACACAAACCCTAACACTAACCCTAACCCTAACCCTAACCCAAACCGAAACCCAAACCCTAACCCTAACCCTAACCCTAACCCTAACCCTAACCCTAACCCAAAACGTAACCCTAACACTAACCCTAAACCTGATCCTAAACCTAACACTAACCCTAAACCAATCCCTATCCCTAAAACTATCACTAATGCTAACACTAACCCAAACGCTAACCCTAACCCTAACCCAAACCGAAAGCCTAACCCTAACCCTAATCCTAACCCTAAACCTAAACCTAACCCTTACCCTAACCCTAACCCAAACCTTAAACCTAACCTAATCCTAACCCTAACCCTAACCCTAATCCTAACCATAAACCTAACCCTAACCCAAATCCAACACCTAACCCTAAACCTAAGCCTAACCCAAACCCTAACCCTAAACCTAACCCTAACCCTAACCCTAACTCAAACCCTAACCCTAACCATAAACCAAGAACTAACCCTAACCCTAACCCTAACCCAAACCCTAACCCTCATCCAAACCCTAACCCTAAACCTAAACCTAAACCTAACACTAACCCTAAGCCAAACCCTAACCCTAACACTATCACTAACCCTAACACTAACCCAAACCCTAACCCTAACCCAAAACCTAACCCTAAACCTAAACCTAAACCTAACCCAAACCCTAAATCAAACCCTAACCCTATCCCAAACATTAACCCTAACACTAACCCTAACCCTAATTCTAAACCTAACCCAAACCCAAACCCTAACCCTAAACTTAACCCTAAACCAAATCCTAAACCTAACGCTAACCTTAATCCAAACCCTAACCCTAAACCTAACCCTATTCCTAACCCTAACCCTAACCCTAACCTTAACCAAAACCCTAACGCTAAGCCTAACCCTAATCCTAACTGTAACCTAAACCCTAACCCTAACCCTAACCTTAACCCAAACCCTAACCCAAACCCTAACCTATATCTATCCCTATCCCAAATCATAACCCTCTCCCTAACCCTAACCCAATCTCTAACCTTTTCCCTAATCCTATTCGTAACACTATCGTTAACCCTAACCTAAACCCTAACCTTAACCCTAACCCTAAAACTAACACTAACCCTAACCCTAATCCTAAACCTAAACCTAACCCTAACCCAAAAAGTAAACATAACCCTAACCCTAAGCCTAACCCAAAACCTAACCATAACCCTAATCCTAATCCTAACCCTAACCCAAACCCTAATCCTAAACCTAACCCTAACCCTCTCTAACCCTAACCCAAAACCTAAACCTAACCCTAACCCAAATCCTAAACCAAACCCTAACAATAACCCTAACCATAACCCTATTTCTAACCCTAACCCTAACCCAAACCCTAAACCTAATCCTAATGCTAACCCAAACCCTAACCCTAAACCTAACCCAAACCCTAACCGTAAACCTAACCCAAACCAAAACCCTAACCCTAACCAACATCCTAACCCAAATCCTATTCCTAACCCTAACGCTAACCCTAACCTTAACCCAAAACCTAACCCAAACCCTACCCCTAACCCTAACCCTAACCCAAACCCTAACCCTAACCCAAACCCTAACCCTAAAACTAACCCTAAACCTAATCCTAACGCTAACCCAAACCCTAAGCCTCACCCTAACCTAATCCTAAAACTAATTCTAACCATAACCCAAAAAGTAAACCTAAACCTAACCCTAACGCTAAACCTAACCCAAACCATAATCCTAAACCTAACCCTAACCCTAATCCCAGCCCTTACCCTAACCCTAACCCTAACCCTAACCCAAAAACTAACCCTAACCCTGACCCTAACGCAAACCCTAACCCTAACCCAAATCCTAAATCTAATCCTAACCCTAACCCTAACCCAAAAAGTAAACCTAAACCTAACCCTAACCCTAACCCAAACGCTAACCCTAACCCTAACCCTAACCCTAACCCTAACCCTAACCCTAAAGCTAATCCCTAACCCCTAACAACAAAGGTTAACCCAAACCCTAACCCCACGCCTAACCCATTCCCAAACCCTAAACCTAACCCTAACCCTAAATCAAAGCCTAACTCTAACGCTAACCGTAACCTTAACCCTAACCCTAACCCTAACCCTAAACCTAACCCAAACCCAAACCCTAACCCTAACCCTTACCCTAACCCTAACCCTAACCCTAAACCTAAACCTAATTCTAACCCTAACCGTAACCCAAACCCACACCATAAACCCAACCCTAACCCATACCCTAAACCTAAACCTAACCCAAACCCAAACCCTAACCCTAAACTTAACCCTAAACCAAATCCTAAACCTAACGCTAACCTTAATCCAAACCCTAACCCTAAACCTAACCCTATTCCTAACCCTAACCCTAACCCTAACCTTAACCAAAACCCTAACGCTAAGCCTAACCCTAATCCTAATTGTAACCTAAACCCTAACCCTAACCCTAACCTTAACCCAAACTCTAACCCAAACCCTAACCTAAATCTAACCCTAACCCAAAACATAACCCTCACCCTAACCCTAACCCAATCTCTAACCTTAACCCTAATCCTAATCCTAACCCTAAAGCTAACCCTAACCTAAGCCCTAACCTTAACCCTAACCCTAAAACTAACACTAACCCTAACCCTAATCCTAAACCTAAACCTAACCCTAACCCAAAAAGTAATCCTAACCCTAACCCTAAGCCTAACCCAAACCCTAACCATAACCCTAATCCTAATCCTAACCCTAACCCAAACCCTAATCCTAAACCACACCCAAACCATCTCTAACCCTAACGCAAAACCTAAACCTAACCCTACCCCAAACCCTAAACCAAACACTAACAATAACCCTAACCATAACCCTATTCCTAACCCTAACCCTAACCCAAACCGTAAACCTAATCCTAATGCTAACCCAAACCCTAACCCTAAACCTAACCCAAACCCTAACCCTAAACCTAACCCAAAACAAAACCCTAACCCTAACCCTAACCCTAACCCTAATCCTATTCCTAACCCTAACGCTAACCCTAACCTTAACCCAAAACCTAACCCAAACCCTACTCCTAACCCTAACCCTAACCCAAACCCTAACCCTAACCCTAACCCTAACCCAAACCCTAACCCTAACCCTAACCTTAACCCTAACCCAAAAAGTAAACCTAAACCTAACCCTAACCCTAACCTAAACACTAACCCTAACCCAAACCCTAGCCCTAAACCTAATCCAAACCCTAAACTTCACACCATCCCTAACCATAACACTAACAAAAATCAAAACCTAAACCTAACCCTAACCCAAACCCTAACCTTAACGCTAACCCAAACCCTAAGTCTAACCCTAACCCTAACCCAAACCCTAACGCAAACTCTAACCCTAACCCAAACCCTAACCCTATCGCTAACTCTAACCCTAACCCTAATCAAACCATAACACTAACCCTAACGTTAACCCTAACGCTAAACCTAAACCTAACTCAAACTCAATACCTAACCCTAACCCTAACCCTAAGGCAAACTTTAACCCTAACACTAACACTAACACTAATCCTAACACTAACCCAAACCCTAACCCTAACCCTAACCCTAACCCACACCAAAATCCTAACCCTAACTCTAATCCTAAACCTAACCCTAAACCTAACTCTAACCCTAACCCTAACCCTAACTCAAACCCTAACCCTAACCCTAACCCAAACCCTAAACCTTAACCTAACCCTAACCCTAAAAATAACCCTAACCCTAATCCTAGTCCTAACCCTAACCCAAACACTAACCCTAACTCTAACACTATCCCAAAACCTAAACCTAACCCTAACCCAAACCCTAACCCAAACCCTAACAATAACCCTAAGCCTAACCCTATTCCTAACCCTAACCCTAAACCTAACTCTGACCCTATTCCTATCCCTAACCCTAACCCTAACCTTAACCCAAACCCTAACCCAAACCCTAAACCTAAACATAACCCAAACCCAAACCCTAACCCTAACCCAAACCCTAACCCTAACCCTAATACTAACCCTAACCCTAAGCCAAACCCTAATCCTAAACTTATCCCTACCCTAACCCAAAATGTAAACCTTACACTAAACCTAACCCTAACCCAAACCCTAACCCTAACCGTAATCCTAATCCTAACCCTAACGCTTACCCTAACTCAAACCCTAAGCCTAACACTAACGCTAACCATAATCCTAAACGTAACACTAACCCTAACCCAAACCCTAACCCTAACACTAACACTAACCCTAACACTAACCCAAAACCTAACCCTAACACTAACCCAAACCAAAAGCCTAAACCTAACTCTGATCCTAACCCTAATCCTAACAATAACCCTAACCCTAACCCTATTCCTAACAGTAACCCTAACCCTAACACTAACCCAAATCAAAACCTAAACCTAACCCTAACCCAAAACCTAACCCTAACACTAACCCTAAACCTAACACTAACCCAAACCCTAACCCTAAACCTAACCCAAACCCTAACCCTAAACCTACCCAAACCAAAACCCTAACCCTAACCCTAACCCTAACCCTAACCCTAACCCTAACCCTAATCCAAACCCTATCCATTACTCTAACACAAACCCAAACCCTAACACTAACCCTAACCGAAACCAAAACCCTAAGCGTAACCCTAACCCAAACTCTAACCCTAACCCTAACCCTAAGCCTAATCCAAACCCTAAACCTAATGCTAATCCTTACCCTAACCCTAACCCTAAACCTAACCCTATTCCTTACCCTAACCCTAACCCTAAACCTAACTCAAACCCAAACCCTAAGCCTAACCCTTACCCTAACCCTAACCCTATTCCAAACCCACACCGTAAACCCAACCCTAACCCAAACCCTAACCCAAACTTAACCCAAACACTAACCCTAAACATAACCCTAATCCTAATCCTAACCTTAACCCTAACCCTAACCCTAACCTTAGCTCAAACCCTAACCCAAACCCTAACCCTAAATCTAACCCTAACACAAACCCTAACCCTCACCCTAACCCTAACCCAATCCCTAAACTTAACCCTAATCCTAATCCTAACCCTAACGCTAACCCTAACACAAACACAAACCCTAACCCTAACCCTAAACCTAACACTAACCCTAACCCTAATCCTAAACCTAACCCTACCAATAACCCAAAAATAAACCTAACATTAACCATAAGCCTAACCCAAACCCTAACCCTAATCCTAATCCTAATGCTAACCCTAACTCAAACCCTAATCGGAAACCTAACCCTAAACCAAACCCTAATGCTCTCTAACCCTAACATAAAACCTAAACCTAACCCTAACCCAAACCCTAACCCAAACCCTAACAATATCCCTAACCCTAACCCTATTCCTAACCCTAACCCTAACCCAAACCGTAAACCAATCCTAATCCTAACCCTAACCCTAATCCTAACCCAAACCCTAACCCTAACCCTATTCCTAACTCTAACCATAACCCTAACCTTAACCCAAAACCTAACCCAAAACCAAACCCTAACCCTGACCCTAACCTTAACCCAAACCCTAACCCTAACCCTAACCCAAACTCTAACCGTAACCCTATTCCTAACTCTAACCCTAACCCTAACCTTAACCCAAACCCTAACACAAACCCTAACCCTAAACCCTAATCCAAACCCTAACACTAACCCTATACCAAAACCTAACCCTAACCCTAACCCTAACCCTAACACTAACACTAACTTAACACTTACCCAAACCGAAACTCTAAACCTAACTCTAATCGGAACCCTAACCCTAACCCTAATCCTAACCCTAACCCTAACCATAACCCTAATCCAACACCTCACCCTAACCCTAACTCTAACCCAAACCCTAACCTAACCCTAACTCTAAACCAAACACAAACCCTAACCCTAACCCTAACACTAACCCAAACACTAAACCTAACCCTAACCCAAACCATAACCCAAAAAATAACCCTAATCCTAACCCTTACCCTAACCCTCATCCTTATCCTAACCCTAACCCTAACCCTAACCCTAACCCTAATTTTAACCTAACCCTAACCCTAACCCAAAACCTAACCCTAACCGTAACCCTAACCCTAAACTTAACACTAACCCTAACACTAACACTAACCCAGATTCAAACCTAACCCTTACCCAAACCCTAACCCTAACCCTAACCCTAACCCAAACCCTAAACCTAACCCTAATTCTAACCCTAATGCTAACCCTAAACCTAACTCAAACTCAAACCCTAACCCTAAGCCTAACCCTAACCCAAACCCTAACCCTAACTCCAACCCTAACTAAAACCCTAACACTAACCCAACCCGATCGCAAATCCTAAACATAACCCGAAACTTAACCGAAAACGTAAACCTAAATGTAATCCTAAACCAAACCCTAACCCTAACCCTAACGCTAACCCTATCCCTAACCCTAACCTTAACCCTATCCCAAACCCTAACCCAAAACCTAAACCTAACCCTAAACCTAACACTAACCCTAACCCAAAAAGTAACCCTAAACCTAACCCTTAGCCAAACCCTAACCCTAACCCTTATCCTAACCCATACCCAAACCCTAACCCTAATCCTAACCCTAACCCTAACCTTAACCCTTACCCAAACCCAAACTCTAAACCTAACTCTAATCGGAACCCTAACCCTAACCCTAATCCTAACCCTAACCCTAACCCTAATTCTAAACCTAACCCTAACCCTAACCCTAACCCTAACCCTAACACAAACCCAAACCCTAATCTTAACACAAACCCTAACCCTAATCCTAACTCCAACCCTAAACCTAACCCAAACCCTAACCCTAACCCTAAACCTAACCCAAACCCTAACTCTAACCCTAACCCTAACCCTAACCCTAACCCAAACCCTAACCCTAACCCTAATCCTAACCCTAATGCTAACCCTAAACCTAACCCTAACAATAACCCTAGTCCTAACCCTAACCCTAACCCAAACCCTAACACTAAACCTAACCCTAACCCTAACAATAAATCAAACCCTAACCCTAACCGTAACCCTAACCCGAACCCAAACCCTAACCCTAACCCTAACTGAAACACTAATCCTAAACCTAACCCTAACCCTAATGCTATCCCGAAACCTAATTCAAACTCAAACCCTAACCCTATTCCTAACCCGAACCCAAACCCTAACCCTAACTCTAAACCTAACCCAAAACATAACCCACACCGAAACCCTAACCCTAAATCTAACCCTACCTAAATCTAACCCTAACCCTCAACCCTAACCCTCACCCTAACCCTAACATTAACCCAAACCTAAACCCAAACCCTAACCCTAATCCTAGTCCTAACCCTAACCCTAACCCTAACCCTAACCCTAACCCTAACCCTAACACTAACACTAACCTTAACCCTTACCCAAACCCAAACTCTAAACCTAACTCTAATCGGAACCCTAACCCTAACCCTAATTCTAACCCTAACCCTAACCATAACCCTAATCCAACACCTCACCCTAACCCTAACTCTAACCCAAACCCTAACCTAACCCTAACTCTAAACCAAACGCAAACCCTACCCCTAACCGTAACTCTAACCCAAACCCTAACCTAACCCTAACCTAAGCCTAACTCTAACACTGACCCAAACTCTAAACCTAACCCTATCCAAAACCATAACCCAAAAAAGAAACCTAATCCTAAACCTGACCCTAACCTTCATCCTTATCCTAACCCTAAACCTAACCCTAACCCTAACCCTAATTCTAAACCTAACCCTAACCCTAACCCTAATCTTAACACTAACCGTAACACTAACACTAACCCAGATTCAAACCTAACCCTTACCCAAACCCTAACCCTAACCCTAACCCTAACCCAAACCCTAAACCTAACCCTAATTCTAACCCTAATGCTAACCCTAAACCTAACTCAAACTCAAACCCTAACCCTAAGCCTAACCCTAACCCAAACCCTAAACCTAACCCCAACCCTAACTAAAACCCTAACACTAACCCAACCCGATCGCAAATCCTAACCATAACCCGAAACTTAACCGAAAACCTAAACCTAAATGTAATCCTAAACCAAACCCTAACCCTAACCCTAACGCTAACCCTAACCCTAACCCTAACCTTAACCCTAACCCAAACCCTAACCCTAACCCTAACCCAAAACCTAAACCTAACCCTAAACCTAACCCTAACCCTAACCCAAAAACTAAACCTAAACCTAACCCTTAGCCAAACCCTAACCCTAACCCTTATCCTAACCCATACCCAAACCCTAACCCTAACCCTAATCCTAACCCTAACCCTAACCTTAACCCTTACCCAAACCCAAACTATAAACCTAACTCTAATCGGAACCCTAACCCTAATCCTAATCCTAACCCTAACCCTAACCATAACCCTAATCCAACACCTCACCCTAACCCTAACTCTAACCCAAACCCTAACCTAACCCTAACCCTAACCCTACATCAAACCCTAACCCTAACCCTAACCCTAACCCGAACCCAAACCCGAATCCTAAGCCTAACTGAAACACTAATCCTAAACCTAAGCCTAACACTAATGCTAACACTAAACCTAATTCAAACTCAAACCCTAACCCTATTACTAACCCGAACCCAAACCCTAACCCTAACCCTAAACCTAACCCAAAACATAACCCAAACCGAAACCCTAACCCTAAAGTTAACCCTAACCCTAAACCCTGAGCCTAACACTAACCCTAACACTAAACCTAACCGAAAACCTAAACCCTAACCCTAATCCTAACCCTAACCCTAACCCTAAAACAAAACCTAACCCTAAACGTAACTTTAACCCAAACCCTAACCCTAACCCTAAACCAAACCCTAATCTTAACACAAACCCTAACCCTAATCCTAACCCTAACCGTAACCCTAACTCAAACCCTAACCCTAAACCTAACGCTAACCATTACCCTAATCCAACACCTCACCCTAACCCTAACTCTAACCCAAACAATAACCTAACCCTAAATCTAAACCAAACGCAAACCCTAACCCTTACCCTAACTCTAACCCAAACCCTAACCTAACCCTAAACCTAACCCTCTCTCAAACCCT
This sequence comes from Eospalax fontanierii, assembly GCA_035773235.1. Taxonomy (NCBI): domain Eukaryota; kingdom Metazoa; phylum Chordata; class Mammalia; order Rodentia; family Spalacidae; genus Eospalax; species Eospalax fontanierii. Next base: position 531,662 of record JAJHUQ010000036.1, on the reverse strand, counting down.
AAGTCTAACACTAACCCAAACCCTAACCCTAACCCTAACTCAAACCATAACACAAAAAATAACCCTAACCCTAATCCTAACCCTAACCGTAACCCTAACTCAAACCCTAACCCTAAACCTAACGCTAACCATTACCCTAATCCAACACCTCACCCTAACCCTAACTCTAACCCAAACAATAACCTAACCCTAAATCTAAACCAAACGCAAACCCTAACCCTAACCCTAACTCTAACCCAAACCCTAACCTAACCCTAAACCTAACCCTCACTCAAACCCTAAGTCTAACACTAACCCAAACCCTAACCCTAACCCTAACTCAAACCATAACACAAAAAATAACCCTAATCCTAACCCTAACCCTAACCCTCATCCTTGTCCTACCCCTAACCCTAACCCTAACCCTAACCCTAACCCTAACCCTAATTCTAAACCTAACCCTAACCCTAACCCAAAACCTAACCCTAACCCTAACCCTAACCCTAATATTAACACTAACCCTAACCCTAACACTAACTCAGATTCAAACCTAACCCTTACCCAAACCCTAACCCTAACCTTAACCCTAAACCAAACACTAATCCTAACCCTAATTCTAATCCTAATGCTAAACCTAAACCTAACTCAAACTCAAACCGTAACCCTAAGCCTAACCCTAACCCAAACCCTAACCCTAACCCTAACCCTAACTAAAACCCTAACCCTAACCCTAACCGAAACTTAACCGAAAACCTAAACCTAAATGTAATCCTAAACCAAACCCTAACCCTAACCCTAACCCTAACCCTAACCTTAAACCTAACCCAAACCCTAACCCTAACCCTATCCCAAAACCTAAACCTAACCCTAAACCTAACCCTAACCCTAACCCAAAACCTAACCCTAAACCTAACCCTTAGCCAAACCCTAACCCTAACCCTTATCTTAACCCATACCCAAACCCTAACCCTAACCCTAAACCTAACCCAAACCCTAACCCTAACCGTAACTCTAACCCAAACCCAAACACTAACCCTAATCCTAACCCTAATGCTAACCCTAAACCTAACTCAAATTCAAACCCTAATCCTAACCCTAACCCTTACCCAAACCGTAACCCTCACCCTACCCCTAACCCTCACCCTACCCCTAACCCTAACTCACACCCTACCCCTAACCCTAACCCTAACCGTAACCCGATCCCAAACCCTAACCCTAACCCTAAACCTAACCCAAACCCTAAACCTAACCCTAACACTACCCCTAAACCAAACCCTAAATCTAACTCTAACCCTAAACCTAATCCTAACTCTAACCCTAACCCTAACCCTAACCCAAACCCTAACACTAACACTAAGCTTAACCCTAACCCTAACACAAACCCTAACCCTAACACTAACCCTAATTCTAACTAAAACCCAAACCCTAACACTAACCCTAACCCAACCCTAAAAATAACCCTAAACCTAAAACTAACCCCTAATCCTAAAACTAACCCTAACCCAAACCCTAACCCTAACCCTAACTGAAACACTAATCCTAAACCTAACCCTAACCCTAATGCTAACCCTAAACCTAATTCAAACTCAAACCCTAACCCTAATCCTAACCCGAACCGAAAACCTAACCCTAACCCTAAACCTAACCCAAAACATAAGCCACACCGAAACCCTAACCCTAACCCTAACCCGAACCCAAACCCACACTGTAACCCTAACCCTAACCCAAACCCTAACACTAACCCTAATCCTACCCTTAAACCCTAACCCTAACCCTAACCATAACCCAAATCTAAAGCCTAACCCTAACCCTAATCCTAACCCTAACCCTGACCATAAACCTAATCCAACCCCTAACCCTAACCCTAACTCTAACCCAAACCCTAACCTAACCGTAACCCTAACCCAAACCCAAACCCTAACCCTACCCCTACCTCTCACACAAATCCTAACCTAAACCTAACCCTAACCCTCACTCAAAACCTAACTCGAACACTAACCCAAACCCTAACCATAACCCAAAACCCAAACCATAACCCAAATACTAACCCTTATTGTTACCCTAACCCTAACCCTCATCCTTATCCTAACCCTAACCCTAACCCTTACCGTTTAACAAACCCAAACCCTAAAACTAACCCTAATCCAAACCCTAACCGTAACCCTAATCCTAACCGTAACCCTAACCCTAACCCAACCCCTAACCCTCACCCTAACTCTAACACAAACCCGAACCCTAACCCTAACCCTAACCCAAATCCTAACCCTAACCCTAACTCTAACCCTAACCCAAAACCTAACCGTAATCCAAACCCTAACCCTTACCCAAACCCTAACCCTAAACCTAAACTTAACCCAAACCCTAACCCTAACCCTAACCCTAACCCTAACCCTAACCCTAACCCTAACCCTAAGCCTAACCCAAATCCTAACCCTAACCCTAACCGTAACCCTAACCCAAACCCTAACCCTAACCCTAAACCTAACCCGAACCCAAACCCTAACCCTAACCCTAAACCTAACCAAAAGTAAACCCTAACCCAAACCCTAATCCTAACACTAACCCTAAAACTAACCCTAAGCGAAAACCTAAAACCTAACCCTACTCCTAACCCTAACCCTAACACAAACCCTAACCCTAAGCGTAACCTTAACCCAAACCCTAACCCTAACCCTAATCCAAACAGAAACCAAAATCTTAACACAAACCCTAACCCTAATCCTAACCCTAACCGTAACCCTAACCCAAACCCTAACCCTAACCCAAACCCTAACCCTAATCCTAACCCTAACCCTAACCCTAACCCAAACCCTAACACTAACCCTAACCCTAACCCTAACCCTAACTCAAACCCTATCCCTAACCCTAACCCTAAACCTAACCCGAACCCAAACCCTAACCCTAACCCTAAACCTAACCAAACCTAAACCCAAACCAAAACCCTAACCCTATCACTAACCCTGACCCTAAACCCTAACCCTAACACTAACCCTAACCATCACCCAAACCTAAACCCAAACCCTAACCCTAATCCTAATCCTAACCGTAATCGTAGTCCTAACCCTAACCCTAACCCTAATCCTAATCCTAACCCTAACCCTAACCCTAAATCAAACCCTAAACCTAACCCTAACCCTAACTCTAACCCAAACCATAACCCAAATAATAACCCTAATCCTAACCCTAACCCTAACCCTCATCCTTATCCTAACCCTAACCCTAACCCTAATTCTAACCCTAACCCTAATTCTAAACCTAACCCTAACCCTAACCCAAAACCTAACCCTAACCCTAACCCTAACCCTAATCTTAACACTAACCCTAACCCTAACACTCACCCAGATTCAAACCTAACCCTAACCCTAACCCTAATCCTAAGCCTAACCCTAACCCAAACCCTAACCCTAACCCTAACCCTAACCCTAACTAAAACCCTAACAATATCCCAACCCGAACGCAAACCCTAACCCTAACCCGAAACTTAACCGAAAACCTAAACCAAACCGTAATCCTAAACCAAACCCTACCCCTAACACTAACCCTAACCCTAACCCTAACCCTAACCCAAACGCTAAACTTAACCCTAACCCAAAACCTAAACCTAACCCTAAAGCTAACCCTAACCGTAACCCAATTCCTAACCCTAACCCTAAACTTAAACTTAACCCCTAACCCCCAACCCAAAACCCTAATGCAAACCCTAACCCTAACCCTAACCCTAACCCTAAACCTAAACCTAGTACTAACCCTAACCCTAACCCTAACCCTAACCCTAACCTTAACCCTTACCCAAACCCAAATTCTAAACCTAACTCTAATCGGAACCCTAACCCTAACCCTACTCCTAACCCTAACCCTAATCATAACCCTAATCCAACACCTCACCCTAACCCTAACTCTAACCCAAACCCTAACCTAACCCTAACTCTAAACCAAATCCAAACCCTAACCCTAACCCTAACTCTAATGCAAACCCTAACCTAACCCTAAACCTAACCCTAACTCAAACCCTAACTCTAACACTAACCCAAACACTAACCCTAACCCTAACTCAAACCATAACCCAAATAATAACCCTAATCCTAACACTAACCCTAACCGTCAGACTATTCCTAACCCTAACCCTAACCGTAACCCTAACCCTAACCCTAATTCTAACCCTAACCCTAATCCTAACAGAAAATCTAACCCTAACCCTAACCCTAACCCTAACCGTAACCCGATCCCAAACCCTAACCCTAACCCTAAACCTAACCCAAACCCTAAACCTAACCCTAACACTACCCCTAAACCAAACCCTAAATCTAACTCTAACCCTAAACCTAATCCTAACTCTAACCCTAACCCTAACCCTAACCCAAACCCTAACACTAACACTAAGCTTAACCCTAACCCTAACACAAACCCTAACCCTAACACTAACCCTAATTCTAACTAAAACCCAAACCCTAACACTAACCCTAACCCAACCCTAAAAATAACCCTAAACCTAAAACTAACCCCTAATCCTAAAACTAACCCTAACCCAAACCCTAACCCTAACCCTAACTGAAACACTAATCCTAAACCTAACCCTAACCCTAATGCTAACCCTAAACCTAATTCAAACTCAAACCCTAACCCTAATCCTAACCCGAACCGAAAACCTAACCCTAACCCTAAACCTAACCCAAAACATAAGCCACACCGAAACCCTAACCCTAACCCTAACCCGAACCCAAACCCACACTGTAACCCTAACCCTAACCCAAACCCTAACACTAACCCTAATCCTACCCTTAAACCCTAACCCTAACCCTAACCATAACCCAAATCTAAAGCCTAACCCTAACCCTAATCCTAACCCTAACCCTGACCATAAACCTAATCCAACCCCTAACCCTAACCCTAACTCTAACCCAAACCCTAACCTAACCGTAACCCTAACCCAAACCCAAACCCTAACCCTAACCCTAACTCTAACACAAATCCTAACCTAAACCTAACCCTAACCCTAACTCAAAACCTAACTCGAACACTAACCCAAACCCTAACCATAACCCAAAACCCAAACCATAACCCAAATACTAACCCTAATTGTTACCCTAACCCTAACCCTCATCCTTATCCTAACCCTAACCCTAACCCTTACCGTTTAACAAACCCAAACCCTAAAACTAACCCCAATCCAAACCCTAACCGTAACCCTAATCCTAACCGTAACCCTAACCCTAACCCAACCCCTAACCCTCACCCTAACTCTAACACAAACCCGAACCCTAACCCTAACCCTAACCCAAATCCTAACCCTAACCCTAACTCTAACCCTAACCCAAAACCTAACCGTAATCCAAACCCTAACCCAAACCCAAACCCTAACCCTAAACCTAAACTTAACCCAAACCCTAACCCTAACCCTAACCCTAACCCTAACCCTAACCCTAACCCTAACCCTAAGCCTAACCCAAATCCTAACCCTAACCCTAACCGTAACCCTAACCCATACCCTAACCCTAACCCTAAACCTAACCCGAACCCAAACCCTAACCCTAACCCTAAACCTAACCAAAAGTAAACCCTAACCCAAACCCTAATCCTAACACTAACCCTAAAACTAACCCTAAGCGAAAACCTAAAACCTAACCCTACTCCTAACCCTAACCCTAACACAAACCCTAACCCTAAGCGTAACCTTAACCCAAACCCTAACCCTAACCCTAATCCAAACAGAAACCAAAATCTTAACACAAACCCTAACCCTAATCCTAACCCTAACCGTAACCCTAACCCAAACCCTAACCCTAACCCAAACCCTAACCCTAATCCTAACCCTAACCCTAACCCAAACCCTAACACTAACCCTAACACTAACCCTAACCCTAACTCAAACCCTATCCCTAACCCTAACCCTAAACCTAACCCGAACCCAAACCCTAACCCTAACCCTAAACCTAACCAAACCTAAACCCAAACCAAAACCCTAACCCTATCACTAACCCTGACCCTAAACCCTAACCCTAACACTAACCCTAACCATCACCCAAACCTAAACCCAAACCCTAACCCTAATCCTAATCCTAACCGTAATCGTAGTCCTAACCCTAACCCTAACCCTAATCCTAATCCTAACCCTAACCCTAACCCTAAATCAAACCCTAAACCTAACCCTAACCCTAACTCTTACCCAAACCATAACCCAAATAATAACCCTAATCCTAACCCTAACCCTAACCCTCATCCTTATCCTAACCCTAACCCTAACCCTAATTCTAACCCTAACCCTAATTCTAAACCTAACCCTAACCCTAACCCAAAACCTAACCCTAACCCTAACCCTAACCCTAATCTTAACACTAACCCTAACCCTAACACTCACCCAGATTCAAACCTAACCCTAACCCTAACCCTAATCCTAAGCCTAACCCTAACCCAAACCCTAACCCTAACCCTAACCCTAACCCTAACTAAAACCCTAACAATATCCCAACCCGAACGCAAACCCTAACCCTAACCCGAAACTTAACCGAAAACCTAAACCTAACCGTAATCCTAAACCAAACCCTACCCCTAACACTAACCCTAACCCTAACCCTAACCCTAACCCAAACGCTAAACTTAACCCTAACCCAAAACCTAAACCTAACCCTAAAGCTAACCCTAACCGTAACCCAATTCCTAACCCTAACCCTAAACTTAAACTTAAC
>JAJHUQ010000036.1:520000-522500 GCA_035773235.1 Eospalax fontanierii | reverse complement strand
CCTAAACCTAACCCTAAACCTAACCCTAACCCTAACCCAAAAACTAACCCTAAACCTAACCCTTAGCCAAACCCTAACCCTAACCCTTATCTTAACCCATACCCAAACCCTAACCCTAACCCTAAACCTAACCCAAACCCTAACCCTAACCGTAACTCTAACCCAAACCCAAACACTAACCCTAATCCTAACCCTAATGCTAACCCTAAACCTAACTCAAATTCAAACCCTAATCCTAACCCTAACCCTTACCCAAACCGTAACCCTAACCCTAACCCTAACCCTAACCCTAACCCTAACCCTAACTCAAACCCTAACCCTAACCCTAACCCTAACCGTAACCCGATCCCAAACCCTAACCCTAACCCTAAACCTAACCCAAACCCTAAACCTAACCCTAACACTACCCCTAAACCAAACCCTAAATCTAACTCTAACCCTAAACCTAATCCTAACTCTAACCCTAACCCTAACCCTAACCCAAACCCTAACACTAACACTAAGCTTAACCCTAACCCTAACACAAACCCTAACCCTAACACTAACCCTAATTCTAACTAAAACCCAAACCCTAACACTAACCCTAACCCAACCCTAAAAATAACCCTAAACCTAAAACTAACCCCTAATCCTAAAACTAACCCTAAGCCAAACCCTAACCCTAACCCTAACTGAAACACTAATCCTAAACCTAACCCTAACCCTAATGCTAACCCTAAACCTAATTCAAACTCAAACCCTAACCCTAATCCTAACCCGAACCGAAAACCTAACCCTAACCCTAAACCTAACCCAAAACATAAGCCACACCGAAACCCTAACCCTAACCCTAACCCGAACCCAAACCCACACTGTAACCCTAACCCTAACCCAAACCCTAACACTAACCCTAATCCTACCCTTAAACCCTAACCCTAACCCTAACCATAACCCCAATCTAAAGCCTAACCCTAACCCTAATCCTAACCCTAACCCTGACCATAAACCTAATCCAACCCCTAACCCTAACCCTAACTCTAACCCAAACCCTAACCTAACCGTAACCCTAACCCAAACCCAAACCCTAACCCTAACCCTAACTCTAACACAAATCCTAACCTAAACCTAACCCTAACCCTAACTCAAAACCTAACTCGAACACTAACCCAAACCCCAACCATAACCCAAAACCCAAACCCTTACCCAAATGCTACCCCTATTTGTTTCCCTAACCCTAACCCTCGTCCTTATCCTAACCCTAACCCTAACCCTTACCGTTTAACAAACCCAAACCCTAAAACTAACCCTAATCCAAACCCTAACCGTAACCCTAATCCTAACCGTAACCCTAACCCTAACCCAACCCCTAACCCTCACCCTAACTCTAACACAAACCCGAACCCTAACCCTAACCCTAACCCAAATCCTAACCCTAACCCTAACTCTAACCCTAACCCAAAACCTAACCGTAATCCAAACCCTAACCCAAACCCAAACCCTAACCCTAAACCTAAACTTAACCCAAACCCTAACCCTAACCCTAACCCTAACCCTAACCCTAACCCTAACCCTAACCCTAAGCCTAACCCAAATCCTAACCCTAACCCTAACCGTAACCCTAACCCATACCCTAACCCTAACCCTAAACCTAACCCGAACCCAAACCCTAACCCTAACCCTAAACCTAACCAAACCTAAACCCTAACCCAAACCCTAATCCTAACACTAACCCTAAAACTAACCCTAAGCGAAAACCTAAAACCTAACCCTACTCCTAACCCTAACCCTAACACAAACCCTAACCCTAAGCGTAACCTTAACCCAAACCCTAACCCTAACCCTAATCCAAACAGAAACCAAAATCTTAACACAAACCCTAACCCTAATCCTAACCCTAACCGTAACCCTAACCCAAACCCTAACCCTAACCCAAACCCTAACCCTAATCCTAACCCTAACCCTAACCCTAACCCAAACCCTAACACTAACCCTAACCCTAACCCTAACCCTAACTCAAACCCTATCCCTAACCCTAACCCTAAACCTAATCCGAACCCAAACCCTACCCCTAACCCTAAACCTAACCAAACCTAAACCCAAACCAAAACCCTAACCCTATCACTAACCCTGACCCTAAACCCTAACCCTAACACTAACCCTAACCATCACCCAAACCTAAACCCAAACCCTAACCCTAATCCTAATCCTAACCGTAATCGTAGTCCTAACCCTAACCCTAACCCTAATCCTAATCCTAACCCTAACCCTAACCCTAAATCAAACCCTAAACCTAACCCTAACCCTAACTCTAACCCAAACCATAACCCAAATAATAACCCTAATCCTAACCCTAACCCTAACCCTCATCCTTATCCTAACCCTAACCCTAACCCTAATTCTAACCCTAACCCTAATTCTAAACCTAACCCTAACCCTAACCCAAAACCTAACCCTAACCCTAACCCTAACCCTAATCTTAACACTAACCCTAACCCTAACACTCACCCAGATTCAAACCTAA
>JAJHUQ010000036.1:510000-515000 GCA_035773235.1 Eospalax fontanierii | reverse complement strand
GCTAACCCTAACCCTAAACCTAACACTAAACCTAACCCTAACCCTAACCCAAAAACTAAACCTAACCCTAACCCAAACCCTAACCCTAACCCTAAACCAAACCCTAACCCTAACCCTAACCCTAACCCTAACCCTAACCCTAACCCTAACCCTAATCGTAACCCTATACCTAACCCTAACCCTAAGCCCAACCCAAACCCTAAACCTAACCCTAACCCTAACCCTAACCCTAACCCTAATCCTAATAATTACCCTAACCCTAAACCTAACAGAAACCCAAACCTAAACCTAACCCTCACGGTAACCCTAAACCTAACCCTAACACTAACCTTAAACCTAACCCTAATCCTAACCATAAACCAAACCCTAACGCAAACCCAAACCCTAACCCTAACCCTAACCCTAACCCTAACGCAAACCGAAACCCTAACCCTAATCCTAACCCTAACCGTAAACCTATAAGAAACCCAAACCCTAAACCTAACCCTAATCGTAACCCTAACCCTAACCCTAACACTATCCATAACCCTAACACAAACACAAACCCTAACACTAACCCTAACCCTAACCCTAACCCAAACCGAAACCCAAACCCTAACCCTAACCCTAACCCTAACCCTAACCCTAACCCTAACCCTAACCCAAAACGTAACCCTAACACTAACCCTAAACCTGATCCTAAACCTAACACTAACCCTAAACCAATCCCTATCCCTAACACTATCACTAATGCTAACACTAACCCAAACGCTAACCCTAACCCTAACCCAAACCGAAACCCTAACCCTAACCCTAATCCTAACCCTAAACCTAAACCTAACCCTTACCCTAACCCTAACCCAAACCTTAAACCTAACCTAATCCTAACCCTAACCCTAACCCTAATCCTAACCATAAACCTAACCCTAACCCAAATCCACACCTAACCCTAAACCTAAGCCTAACCCAAACCCTAACCCTAAACCTAACCCTAACCCTAACCCTAACTCAAACCCTAACCCTAACCATAAACCAAGAACTAACCCTAACCCTAACCCTAACCCAAACCCTAACCCTCATCCAAACCCTAACCCTAAACCTAAACCTAAACCTAACACTAACCCTAAGCCAAACCCTAACCCTAACACTATCACTAACCCTAACACTAACCCAAACCCTAACCCTAACCCAAAACCTAACCCTAAACCTAAACCTAAACCTAACCCAAACCCTAAATCAAACCCTAACCCTATCCCAAACATTAACCCTAACACTAACCCTAACCCTAATTCTAAACCTAACCCAAACCCAAACCCTAACCCTAAACTTAACCCTAAACCAAATCCTAAACCTAACGCTAACCTTAATCCAAACCCTAACCCTAAACCTAACCCTATTCCTAACCCTAACCCTAACCCTAACCTTAACCAAAACCCTAACGCTAAGCCTAACCCTAATCCTAATTGTAACCTAAACCCTAACCCTAACCCTAACCTTAACCCAAACCCTAACCCAAACCCTAACCTAAATCTAACCCTAACCCAAAACATAACCCTCACCCTAACCCTAACCCAATCTCTAACCTTAACCCTAATCCTAATCCTAACCCTAACGTTAACCCTAACCTAAACCCTAACCTTAACCCTAACCCTAAAACTAACACTAACCCTAACCCTAATCCTAAACCTAAACCTAACCCTAACCCAAAAAGTAAACATAACCCTAACCCTAAGCCTAACCCAAAACCTAACCATAACCCTAATCCTAATCCTAACCCTAACCCAAACCCTAATCCTAAACCTAACCCTAACCCTCTCTAACCCTAACCCAAAACCTAAACCTAACCCTAACCCAAATCCTAAACCAAACCCTAACAATAACCCTAACCATAACCCTATTTCTAACCCTAACCCTAACCCAAACCCTAAACCTAATCCTAATGCTAACCCAAACCCTAACCCTAAACCTAACCCAAACCCTAACCCTAAACCTAACCCAAACCTAAACCCTAACCCTAACCAACATCCTAACCCTAATCCTATTCCTAACCCTAACGCTAACCCTAACCTTAACCCAAAACCTAACCCAAACCCTACCCCTAACCCTAACACTAACCCAAAACCTAACCCTAACCCAAACCCTAACCCTAAAACTAACCCTAAACCTAATCCTAACCCTAACCCAAAAACTAAGCCTCACCCTAACCTAATCCTAAAACTAATTCTAACCATAACCCAAAAAGTAAACCTAAACCTAACCCTAACGCTAAACCTAACCCAAACCATAACCCTAAACCTAACCCTAACCCTAATCCCAGCCCTTACCCTAACCCTAACCCTAACCCTAACCCAAAAACTAACCCTAACCCTAACCCTAACGCAAACCCTAACCCTAACCCAAATCCTAAATCTAATCCTAACCCTAACCCTAACCCAAAAAGTAAAGCTAAACCTAACCCTAAGCCTAACCCAAACGCTAACCCTAAGCCTAACCCTAACCCTAACCCTAACCCTAAAGCTAATCCCTAACCCCTAACAACAAAGGTTAACCCAAACCCTAACCCTACGCCTAACCCATTCCCAAACCCTAAACCTAACCCTAACCCTAATCCAAACCCTAACTCTAACTCTAACCGTAAACTTAACCCTAACCCTAACCCTAACCCTAAACCTAACCCAAACCCAAACCCTAACCCTAACCCTTACCCTAACCCTAACCCTAACCCTAAACCTAAACCTAATTCTAACCCTAACCGTAACCCAAACCCACACCATAAACCCAACCCTAACCCATACCCTAAACCTAAACCTAACCCAAACCCAAACCCTAACCCTAAACTTAACCCTAAACCAAATCCTAAACCTAACGCTAACCTTAATCCAAACCCTAACCCTAAACCTAACCCTATTCCTAACCCTAACCCTAACCCTAACCTTAACCAAAACCCTAACGCTAAGCCTAACCCTAATCCTAATTGTAACCTAAACCCTAACCCTAACCCTAACCTTAACCCAAACTCTAACCCAAACCCTAACCTAAATCTAACCCTAACCCAAAACATAACCCTCACCCTAACCCTAACCCAATCTCTAACCTTAACCCTAATCCTAATCCTAACCCTAAAGCTAACCCTAACCTAAACCCTAACCTTAACCCTAACCCTAAAACTAACACTAACCCTAACCCTAATCCTAAACCTAAACCTAACCCTAACCCAAAAAGTAATCCTAACCCTAACCCTAAGCCTAACCCAAACCCTAATCATAACCCTAATCCTAATCCTAACCCTAACCCAAACCCTAATCCTAAACCTAACCCTAACCATCTCTAACCCTAACCCAAAACCTAAACCTAACCCTAACCCAAAACCTAAACCAAACACTAACAATAACCCTAACCATAACCCTATTCCTAACCCTAACCCTAACCCAAACCCTAAACCTAATCCTAATGCTAACCCAAACCCTAACCCTAAAACTAACCCAAACCCTAACCCTAAACCTAACCCAAAACAAAACCCTAACCCTAACCCTAACCCTAACCCTAACCCTAACCCAAACCCTAACGCAAACTCTAACCCTAACCCAAACCCTAACCCTATCGCTAACTCTAACCCTAACCCTAATCAAACCATAACACTAACCCTAACGTTAACCCTAACGCTAAACCTAAACCTAACTCAAACTCAATACCTAACCCTAACCCTAACCCTAACGCAAACTTTAACCCTAACACTAACACTAACACTAATCCTAACACTAACCCAAACCCTAACCCTAACCCTAACCCTAACCCACACCAAAACCCTAACCCTAACTCTAATCCTAAACCTAACCCTAAACCTAACTCTAACCCTAACCCTAACCCTAACTCAAACCCTAACCCTAACCCTAACCCAAACCCTAAACCTTAACCTAACCCTAACCCTAAAAATAACCCTAACCCTAATCCTAACCCTAACCCTAACCCAAAAACTAACCCTAAACCGAAACCTAACCCAAACCCTAATCCTAATCCTAACCCTAAGCCAAACCCTAAACCTAACCCTATTCCTAACCCTAACCCTAAACCTAACCTTAACCCAAACCCTAACCCAAACCCTAACCCTAAACGCTAATCCAAACCCTAACCCTAAACCTAACAATAACCCTAACCAAAACCTAAACCTAACCCTAACCCTAACCCTAACCCAAACACTAACCCTAACTCTAACACTATCCCAAAACCTAAACCTAACCCTAACCCAAACCCTAACCCAAACCCTAACAATAACCCTAAGCCTAACCCTATTCCTAACCCTAACCCTAATCCTAACCCTGACCCTATTCCTATCCCTAACCCTAACCCTAACCTTAACCCAAACCCTAACCCAAACCCTAAACCTAAACATAACCCAAACCCAAACCCTAACCCTAACCCAAACCCTAACCCTAACCCTAATACTAACCCTAACCCTAAGCCAAACCCTAATCCTAAACTTATCCCTACCCTAACCCAAAATGTAAACCTTACACTAAACCTAACCCTAACCCAAACCCTAACCCTAACCGCAATCCTAATCCTAACCCTAACGCTTACCCTAAGTCAAACCCTAAGCCTAACACTAACCCTAACCATAATCCTAACCGTAACACTAACCCTAACCCAAACCCTAACCCTAACACTAACACTAACCCTAACACTAACCCAAAACCTAACCCTAACCCTAACCCAAACCAAAAGCCTAAACCTAACTCTGATCCTAACCCTAATCCTAACAATAACCCTAACCCTAACCCTATTCCTAACAGTAACCCTAACCCTAACACTAACCCAAATCAAAACCTAAACCTAACCCTAACCCAAAACCTAACCCTAACATTAACCCTAAACCTAACACTAACCCAAACCCTAACCCTAAACCTAACCCAAACCCTAACCCTAAACCTACCCAAACCAAAACCCTAACCCTAACCCTAACCCTAACCCTAACCCTAACCCTAACCCTAACCCAAACCCTATCCATTACTCTAACACAAACC
>JAJHUQ010000036.1:465000-467500 GCA_035773235.1 Eospalax fontanierii | reverse complement strand
CCAAACCCTAACCCTAAACCTAATCCTAAACCAAACCCTAACCCTAACCCTAACCCTAACCCTAATCCTAACCCTAATGCTAACCCTAAACCTAACCCTAACACTAACCCTCGTCCTAACCCTAACCCTAACCCTAACCCTAACCCTAACCGTAACCCTAACCCAAACCTAACCCTAACCCTAACACTAACACTAACCCTAACCCTAACCCTAACCCTAACCCTAACCCAAACCCTAACCCTAACCCTAATCCTAACCCTAATGCTAACCCTAAACCTAACCCTAACACTAACCCTAGTACTAACCCTAACCCTAACCCAAACCCTAACTCTAACCCTAACCCTAACCCTAACCCTAAATCAAACACTAAACCTAACCCTAACCCTAACCTTAACCCTAACCCTAAACCTAACTGAAACACTAATCCTAAACCTAACCCTAACCCTAATGCTAACCCTAAACTTAATTCAAACTCAAACCCTAACCCTAATCCTAACCCGAACCCAAACCCTAACCCTAAACCTAAACCTAGCCCAAAACATAACCCAAACCGAAACCCTAAGCCTAACCCTAACCCTAACCCTAAACTGTAAACCTAACACTTACCCTAACCATAACCCAAACCTAAACCCAAACCCTAACCCTAATCCTAACCCTAACCCTAACCCTAACCCTAACCCTAATCCTAGTCCTAACCCTAACCCTAACCCTAACCCTAACCCTAACCCTAACCTTAACACTTTCCCAAACCCAAAATCTAAACCTAACTCTAATCGGAACCCCAATCCTAACCCCAACCCTAACGCTAACCCTAACCATAACCCTAACCCTAACCATAAAGCTAAACCTAACCATAACCCTAACCCTAACCCTAAATCTAAACAAACCTAAACCCTAACCCAAACCCTAATCCTAACCTTAATCCTAACACTAAACCTAACCGAAAACCTAAACCCTAAACCTAATCCTAACCCTAACCCTAACCCTAAAACAAAACCTAACCCTAAACGTAACTTTAACCCAAACCCTAATCTTAACCCTAAACCAAACCCTAATCTTAACACAAACCCTAACCCTAATCCTAACCCTAACCATAACCCTAACTCAAACGTTAACCCTAACCCTAACCGAAAACCTAACCGTCACTCTAACACTAACCCAAACCTTAACCCTAACCCTAACACAAACCATAACCCAAATAATAACCCTAATCCTAACCCTAACACTAACCCTCATCCTTATCCTAACCCTAAACCTAACCCCCACCCTTACCCTAATTCTAACCCTAACCCTAACCCTAACCCTAACCCTAACCCAAAACCAAACCCTAATCTTAACACAAACCCTAACCCTAATCCTAACCCTAACCCTAACCCTAACCCAAACCCTAACCCTAACCCTAACCCTAACCCAAACCCTAACCCTAACCCTAACCCTAACCCTAACCCAAACCCTAACCCTAACCCTCATCCTAACCCTAATGCTAACCCTAAACCTAACCCTAACACTAACCCTAGTCCTAACCCTAACCCTAACCCAAACCCTTACACTACCCTAAGCCTAACCCTAACCCTAAATCAAACCCTAAACCTAACCCTAACCCTAACCCGAACCCAAACCCTAACCCTAAACCTCACCCTAACTGAAATACTTATCCTAAACCTAACCCTAACCCTAATGCTAACCCTAAACCTAATTCAAACTCAAACCCTAACCCTAATCCTAACCCTAAACCTAACCTTAACCCTTACCCAATTCCAAACTCTAAACATAACTCTAATCGGAACCCTAATCCTAACCCTAATCCTAAAACAAACCCTAACGATAACCCTAAACCTAAACCTATCCCCTAACCCTAAACCTAACCCTAACCCTAAACCTAACCCTTACCCAAACCCTAACCCTAACCCTAAACCTACCTGAAACACTAATCCTAAACCTAACCCTAACCCTAATGCTAACCCTAAACCTAATTCAAACTCAAACCCTAACTCTAATCCTAACCCGAACCCAAACCCTAACCCAAACCCTAAACCTAGCCCAAAACATAACCCAAACCGAAACCCTAAGCCTAACCCTAACCCTAACCCTAAACTGTAACCCTAACACTTACCGTAACCATAACCCAAACCTAAACCCAAACCCTAACCCTAATTCTAACCCTAACCCTAACCCTAACCCTAACCCTAATCCTAGTCCTAACCCTAACCCTAACCCTAACCCTAATCCTAACCCTAACCTTAACCCTTACCCAAACCCAAACTCTAAACCTAACTCTAATCGGAACCCTAATCCTAACCCTAACCCTAACGCTAACCCTAACCATAACCCTAACCCTAACCGTAAAGCTAAACCTAACCATAACCCTAACCCTAACCCTAAACCTAAACAAACCTAAACCCTAACCCAAACCCTAATCCTAACCTTAATCCTAACACTAAACCTAACCGAAAACCTAAACCCTAAACCTAATCCTAACCCTAACCCTAACCCTAAAACA
>JAJHUQ010000036.1:440000-460000 GCA_035773235.1 Eospalax fontanierii | reverse complement strand
CTAAACCCTAAACCTAATCCTAACCCTAACCCTAACCCTAAAACAAAACCTAACCCTAACCCTAACCCTAACCCTAATTCTAACCCTAACCCTAACCATAACCCTAATCCTAGTCCTAACCCTAACCCTAACCCTAACCCTAACCCTAACCCTAACCCTAACCCTAATTCTAACCCTAACCCTAACCATAACCCTAATCCAACACCTCACCCTAACCCTAATTCTAACCCAAACCCTAACCTAACCCTAACTCTAACCCAAACCCTAACCTAACCCTAAACCTAACCCTAACTCAAACCCTCACTCTAACACTAACCCAAACCGTAACCCTAACCCTAACACAAACCATAAACCAAATAATAACCCTAATCCTAACCCTAACACTAACCCTCATCCTTATCCTAAACCTAACCCTAAGCCTAACCCTAACCCCAATTCTAACCCTAACCCTAACCCTAACCCTAACCCTAACCCTAACCCTAACCCAAACCCAAACCCTAATCTTAACACAAACCCTAACACTAATCCTAACCCTAACCTTAACCCTAACCCAAAACCTAACCCTAAATCTAACCCTAACCCAAACCCTAAACCTAACCCTAACCCTAACCCTAATCCTAACCCTAATGCTAACCCTAAACCTAACCCAAACACTAACCCTAGTCCTAACCCTAACCCTAACCCAAACCCTAACACTAACCCTAACCCTAACCCTAACTCAAACCCTCACTCTAACATTAACCCAAACCGTAACCCTAACCCTAACACAAACCATAACCCAAATAATAACCCTAATCATAAACCTAACCCTAATCCTAGTCCTTATCCTAACCCTAACCCTAATTCTAACCCTAACCCTAACCCTAATTCTAACCCTAACCCTAACCCTAACCCAAAACCTAACCCTAACCCTAATCCTAACCCTAATGATAACCCTAAACCTAACTCAAACACAAACCCTAACCCTAAGCCTATCCCTAACCCAAACCCTAACCCTAACCCTAACCCTAACCCTAACTAAAACCCTAACACTAACCCAACCCGAACGCAAACCCTAACCCTAACCCGAAACTTAACCGAAAACCTAAACCTAACCGTAATCCTAAACCAAACCCTAACCCTAACACTAACCCTAACCCTAATCCTAACCCTGACCCTAACCCTAACCCTAACCCTAACCCAAACCCGAACCCTAACCCTAACCCTAACCCAAACCCTAACCCTAACCCTAACCCTAAGCCTAACGCAAACACTAACCCTAACCCTAATCCTAACCCTAATGCTAACCTTAAACCTAACCCAAACACTAACCCTAGTCCTAACCCTAACCCTAACCCAAACCCTAACACTAACCCTAACCCTAACCCTAACCCTAAATCAAACCCTAAACCTAACCCTAAACCTAACCCGAACCCAAATTCTAACCCTAACCCTAACCCTACCTGAAAAACTAATCCTAAACCTAATCCGAACCCTAATGCTAATCCTAAACCTTATTCCAACTCAAACCCTAACCTTAATCCTAACCCGAACTCAAACCCTAACCCTAACCCTAAACCTAACCCAAAACATAACCCAAACCGAAACCCTAACCCTAACCCTAACCCTAAACCATAACCCTAAGACTTACCCTAATCATAACCCAAACCTAAACCCAAAACCTAACCCTAATCCTAACCCTAACACTAACCCTAATCCTAGTCCTAACCCTAACCCTAACCCTAACCCTAACCCTAACCTTAACCCTTACCCAAACCCAAATTCTAAACCAAACTCTACTCGGAACCCTAATCCTAACCCTAATCGTAACCCTAACCCTAACCATAACCCTAATCCAACACCTCACGCTAACCCTATCTCTAACCTAAACCCTAACCTAAACCTAACTCTAAACCAAACCCAAACCCTAAACCTAACCCTAACTCTAACGCAAACCCTAACCTAACCCTAAACCTATCCCTAATTCAAACCCTAACTCTAACACTAACCCAAACCCTAACCCTAACCCTAACACAAACCATAACCCAAATAATAACCCTAAGCCTACCCCTAACCCTAAACCTAACCTTAACCCTAACCATAATTCTAACCCTAAACCGAACCCTAACCCTAACCCTAAACCTAACCCAAACCCAAACCCTAATCTTAACACAAACCCTAACCCTAATCCTAACCCTAACCCTAACCCTAAACCAAACCCTAACCCTAACCCTAATCCTAAACCAAACCCTAACCCTAACCCTAACCCTAACCCTAATCCTAACGCTAATGCTAACCCTAAACCGTAACCCTAACCCAAACCCTCACCCTAACCCTAACCCTAACCCTATCCCTAACCCTAACCGTAACCCTCACCCAACCCCTTACCCTAACCCTAACCCTAACCCTAATCCAAAACCAAACCCTAACCCTAACCCTAATCCTCACCCTACTGCTCACCCTAACCCTCACCCTAACCCTACCCCTAGTACTAACCCTAACCCTAACCCAAACCCTAACACTAACCCTAACCCTAACCCTAACCCTAAATCAAACCCTAAACCTAACCCTAACCCTAAACTTAACCCTAACCCTAACCCTAACTGAAACACTAATCCTAAACCTAACCCTGACCCTAATGCTAACCCTAAACCTAATTCAAACTCAAACCCTAACCCTAATCCTAACCCGAACTCAAACCCTAACCCTAACCCAAAACCTAGCCCAAAACATAACCCAAACCGAAACCCTAACCCTAACCCTAACCCTAAACTGTAACCCTAACACTTACCCTAAACATAACCCAAACCTAAACCCAAACCCTAACCCTAATCCTAACCCTAACCCTAACCCTAATCCTAGTCCTAACGCTAACCCTAACCCTAACCCTAACCCTAACCTTAACCCTTACCCAAACCCAAACTCTAAACCTAACTCTAATCAGAACCCTAACCCTAACCCTAACCCTAACGCTAACCCTAACCATAACCCTAACACTAACCGTAAAGCTAAACCTAACCATAACCCTAACCCTAACCCTAAACCTAACCAAACCTAAAACCTAACCCAAACCCTAATCCTAACCCTAATCCTAACACTAAACCTAACCGAAAACCAAAACCCTAAACCTAATCCTCACCCTAACCCTAACCCTAAAACAAAACCTAACCCTAAATGTAACTTTAACCCAAACCCTAACCCTAACCCTAAACCAAACCCTAATCTTAACACAAACCCTAACCCTAATCCTAACCCTAACCGTAACGTAACTCAAACGTTAACCCTAACCCTAACCCTAACCCAAACCCTAACCCTAACCCTAACCCTAACCCTAACCCAAACCCAAACACTAACCCTAACCCTAATCCTAAAACTAATGCTAACCCTAAACATAACACTAAACCTAGTCGTAACCCTAACCCTAACCCAAAATCTAACACTAACCCTAACCCTAACCCTAACCCTAAATCAAACCCTAAACCTAACCCTAACCCTAACCTTAACCTAACCCTAACCCTAACTCAAACCCTCACTCTAACATTAACCCAAACCGTAACCCTAACCCTAACACAAACCATAACCCAAATAATAACCCTAATCATAAACCTAACCCTAATCCTAGTCCTTATCCTAACCCTAACCCTAATTCTAACCCTAACCCTAACCCTAATTCTAACCCTAACCCTAACCCTAACCCAAAACCTAACCCTAACCCTAATCCTAACCCTAATGATAACCCTAAACCTAACTCAAACACAAACCCTAACCCTAAGCCTATCCCTAACCCAAACCCTAACCCTAACCCTAACCCTAACCCTAACTAAAACCCTAACACTAACCCAACCCGAACGCAAACCCTAACCCTAACCCGAAACTTAACCGAAAACCTAAACCTAACCGTAATCCTAAACCAAACCCTAACCCTAACACTAACCCTAACCCTAATCCTAACCCTGACCCTAACCCTAACCCTAACCCTAACCCAAACCCGAACCCTAACCCTAACCCTAACCCAAACCCTAACCCTAACCCTAACCCTAAGCCTAACGCAAACACTAACCCTAACCCTAATCCTAACCCTAATGCTAACCTTAAACCTAACCCAAACACTAACCCTAGTCCTAACCCTAACCCTAACCCAAACCCTAACACTAACCCTAACCCTAACCCTAACCCTAAATCAAACCCTAAACCTAACCCTAAACCTAACCCGAACCCAAATTCTAACCCTAACCCTAACCCTAACTGAAAAACTAATCCTAAACCTAATCCGAACCCTAATGCTAATCCTTAACCTTATTCAAACTCAAACCCTAACCTTAATCCTAACCCGAACTCAAACCCTAACCCTAACCCTAAACCTAACCCAAACCATAACCCAAACCGAAACCCTAACCCTAACCCTAACCCTAAACCATAACCCTAAGACTTACCCTAATCATAACCCAAACCTAAACCCAAAACCTAACCCTAATCCTAACCCTAACACTAACCCTAATCCTAGTCCTAACCCTAACCCTAACCCTAACCCTAACCCTAACCCTAACCTTAACCCTTACCCAAACCCAAATTCTAAACCAAACTCTAATCGGAACCCTAATCCTAACCCTAATCGTAACCCTAACCCTAACCATAACCCTAATCCAACACCTCACGCTAACCCTATCTCTAACCTAAACCCTAACCTAAACCTAACTCTAAACCAAACCCAAACCCTAAACCTAACCCTAACTCTAACGCAAACCCTAACCTAACCCTAAACCTATCCCTAATTCAAACCCTAACTCTAACACTAACCCAAACCCTAACCCTAACCCTAACACAAACCATAACCCAAATAATAACCCTAAGCCTACCCCTAACCCTAAACCTAACCTTAACCCTAACCATAATTCTAACCCTAAACCGAACCCTAACCCTAACCCTAAACCTAACCCAAACCCAAACCCTAATCTTAACACAAACCCTAACCCTAATCCTAACCCTAACCCTAACCCTAAACCAAACCCTAACCCTAACCCTAATCCTAAACCAAACCCTAACCCTAACCCTAACCCTAACCCTAATCCTAACGCTAATGCTAAACCTAAACCTAACCCTAACACTAACCCTCGTCCTAACCCTAACCCTAACCCTATCCCTAACCCTAACCGTAACCCTAACCCAAACCCTAACCCTAACCCTAACCCTAACCCTAATCCAAAACCAAACCCTAACCCTAACCCTAATCCTAACCCTAATGCTAACCCTAAACCTAACCCTAACACTAACCCTAGTACTAACCCTAACCCTAACCCAAACCCTAACACTAACCCTAACCCTAACCCTAACCCTAAATCAAACCCTAAACCTAACCCTAACCCTAAACTTAACCCTAACCCTAACCCTAACTGAAACACTAATCCTAAACCTAACCCTGACCCTAATGCTAACCCTAAACCTAATTCAAACTCAAACCCTAACCCTAACCCTAAACCTATCCCAAAACATAACCCAAACCGAAACCCTAACCCTAACCCTAACCCTAACCCTAAACTGTAACCCTAACACTTACCCTAAACATAACCCAAACCTAAACCCAAACCCTAACCCTAATCCTAACCCTAACCCTAACCCTAATCCTAGTCCTAACGCTAACCCTAACCCTAACCCTAACCCTAACCTTAACCCTTACCCAAACCCAAACTCTAAACATAACTCTAATCAAAACCCAAACTCTAACTCAAACCCTACCTCAAACCCTAACCATACCCCTAACCCTAACCGTACAGCTAAACCTAACCATAACCCTACCTCTAACCCACAACGTAACCAAACCTAAAACCTAACCCAAACCCTAATCCTAACCCTAATCCTAACACTAAACCTAACCGAAAACCAAAACCCTAAACCTAATCCTCACCCTAACCCTAACCCTAAAACAAAACCTAACCCTAAATGTAACTTTAACCCAAACCCTAAACCTAACCCTAAACCAAACCCTAATCTTAACACAAACCCTAACCCTAATCCTAACCCTAACCATAACGTAACTCAAACGTTAACCCTAACCCTAACCCTAACCCAAACCCTAACCCTAACCCTAACCCTAACCCTAACCCTAACCCAAACCCAAACACTAACCCTAACCCTAATCCTAAAACTAATGCTAACCCTAAACATAACACTAAACCTAGTCGTATCCCTAACCCTAACCCAAAACCTAACACTAACCCTAACCCTAACCCTAACCCTAAATCAAACCCTAAACCTAACCCTAACCCTAACCTTAACCTAACCCTAACCCTAACTGAAACACTAATCCTAAACCTACCCCTAACCCTAATGCTAAAACTAAACCTAGTTCAAACTCAAACCCTAACCCTAATCCTCATCCGAACCCAAACCCTAACCTTAACCCTAAACCTAACCCAAAATATAACCCAAACCGAAACCCTACTCCTAACCCTAAACCTAACCCTAAACCCTAACCCTAACACTTACCCTAACCATAACCCAAACCTAAACCCAAATCTTAACACAAACCCTAACCCTAATCCTAACCCTAACCCTAACCCTAATCCTACTCCTAACCCTAAACCTAACCCTAACCGTAACCCTAACTCTAACCTTAACCCTTACCCAACCCCAAACTCTAAACCTAACTCTAATCGAAACCCTAACCCTAACCCTAATTCTAACCGTAACCCTAACCATAACCCTATTCCAACACCTCACCCTAACCCTAGCTCTAACCCAAACCCTAACTTAACCTAATTCTAAACCAAACCCAAACCCTAAACCTAACCCTAACTCTAACCCAAACCCTAACCGAACCCTAAACCTAACCCTAACTGAAACCCTCACTCTAACACTAACCCAAACCGTAACCCTAACCCTAACACAAACCATAACCCAAATAATAACCCTAATCCTAACCCTAACACTAACCCTCATCCTTATCCTAAACCTAACCCTAACCCTAACCCTAACCCTAACCCTAACCCTAACCCTAACCCTAACCCAAACCCAAACCCTAATCTTAACACAAACCCTAACCCTAATCCTAACCCTAACCCTAACCCTAACCCAAACCCTAACCCTAACCCTAACCCTAACCCAAACCCTAACCCTAACCCTAACCCTAACCCTAACCCAAACCCTAACCCTAACCCTCATCCTAACCCTAATGCTAACCCTAAACCTAACACTAACACTAACCCTAGTCCTAACCCTAACCCTAACCCAAACCCTTACACTAACCCTAAGCCTAACCCTAACCCTAAATCAAACCCTAACCCTAACCCTAACCCGAACCCAAAACATAACCCTAACCCTAACCCTAACTGAAATACTTAACCTAAACCTAACCCTAACCCTAATGCTAACCCTAAACCTAATTCAAACTCAAACCCTAACCCTAATCCTAACCCTAAACCTAACCTTAACCCTTATCCAAACCCAAACTCTAAACATAACTCTAATCGGAACCCTAACCCTAACCCTAACCTAACCTTAACCCTAACCATAACCCTAATCCAACACCTCACCCTAACCCTAACTCTAACCCAAAGCCTAACCTAACAGTAACTCTAAAAAGACCCAAACCGTAACCCTAACCCTAACTCTAACCCTAACCCAAACGCTAACCGTAACCCTAACCCTAACCCAAACCCTAACCCTAACCCAAACCCTAACCCTAATCCTAACCCTAACCCTAACCCAAACCCTAACACTAACCATAACCCTAACCCTAACCCTAACCCTAAGTGAAACCCTATCCCTAACCCTAACCCTAAACCTAACCCAAAACCTAAACCAAACCCTAACACTACCCCTAAACCAAACCCTAAATCTAACCCTAACCCTAAACCTAATCCAAACTCTAACCCTAACACTAATACAATCCCTAAAGCTAACCCTAATTCTAAATGAAACCCAAACCCTAACACTAACCCTAACGCAAACCCTAACAATAACCCTAAACCTAAACCTATCCCCTAACCCTAAACCTAAACCTAACCCTAAACCTAACCCTTACCCAAAACCTAACCCTAACCCTAAACCTAACTGAAACACTAATCCTAAAACTAACCCTAACCCTAATGATAACCCTAAACCTAATTCAAACTAAAACCCTAACCCTAATCCTAACCCGAACCCAAACACTAACCCTAACCCTAAACCTAACCCAAAACATAACCCAAACTGAAACCCTAACCCTAAACCTATCCCTAACCCTAACCCTAAACACTAACACTAACCCTAACCCTAACCCTAACCCTCATCCTTATCCTAACCCTAACCCTAACCCAAATTCTAACACTAACCGTAACCCTAACCCAAAACCTAACCCTAACCCTAACCCTAACCATAATCTTAAAACTAACCCTAAACGCAACACTAACCCAGATTCAAACCTAACCCTAACCCAAACCCTAAACCTAAACCTAACCCTAACCCAAACCCTAACTCTAACCGTAATCCTAACCGTAATGCTAACCCTAAACCTAACTCAAACTCAAACCCTAACCCTAAGGCTAACCCTAAACCAAACCCTAACCCTAACACTATCCCTAACCCTAACCCTAACTAAAACCCTATCAATAACTCAACCCGAACACAAACCCTAACCCTAACCCGAAACTTAACCGAAAACCTAAACCTAACCGTAATCCTAAACCAAACCCTAAGCCTAACACTAACTCTAACCCTAACCCTAAACCTAACCCTAACCCACACGCTAACCCTAACCCTAACCCAAGACCTAAGCCTAACCCTAGACCTAACCCTAACCGTACCCCAATCCCTAACCCTACCCCTAGACCTAAACTTAACCCCTAACCCCTAACCCCAAACCCTAACCCTACCCCTATCCCTACCCCTACCCCTACCCCTAAACCTAACCCTAACCTTAACCCTCACCCAAACCCAAACTCTAAACCTAACTCTCATCGGAACCCTAACCCTAACCCTAATCCTAACCCTAACCCTAACCCTAACCCTAACCATAACCATAACCATAACCATAACCATAACCCTAATCCAACACCTCACCCTAACCCTAACTCTATCCCAAACCCTAACCTAACCCTAACTCTAAACCAAACCCAAACCCTAACACTAACCCTAACTCTAACCCAAACCCTAACCTAACCCTAAACCTAACTCTAACTCAAACCCTAACCCTAACACTAACCCAAACACTAACTCTAACCCTAAGTCAAACCATAACCCAAACAATAACCCTAATTGTAAACCTAACCCTAACCCTAGTCCTTATCCTAACCCTAACCCTAATTCTAACCCTAACCCTAACCCTAATTCTAACCCTAACCCTAACCCATACCCAAAACCTAATCCTAAACCTAACCCTAAACTTAATCTTAACACTAACCCTAACCCTAACACTAACCCAGATTCAAACCTAACCCTTACCCTAACCCTAAACATTAACCAAAACCTAACCCTAAGCCTAATCCTAACCTTAATGATAACCCTAAACCTAACTCAAACACAAACCCTAACCCTAAACCTAACCCTAAGCCAAACCCTAACCCTACCCCTAACCCTAACCCTAACCCTAACCCTAACTAAAACCCTAACACTAACCCAACCCGAACGCAAACCCTAACCCTAACCCGAAACTTAACCGAAAACCTAAACCTAAGCGTAATCCTAAACCAAACCCTAACCCTAACACTAACCCTAACCCTAATCCTAACCCTAACCCTAACCCTAATCCAAACCCGAACCCTAACCCTAACCCTAACCCAAACCCTAACCCTAACCCTAACCCTAAGCCTAACCCAAACCCTAACCCTAACCCTAATCCTAACCCTAATGCTAACCCTAACCCTAACCCAAACCCTAACCCTAACCCTAACCCTAAATCAAACCTTAAACCTAACCCTAAACCTAACCCGAACCCAAACTCTAACCCTAACCCTAACCCTAACTGAAACACTAATCCTAAACCAAACTCGAACCCTAATGCTAACCCTAAACCTAATTCAAACACAAACCCTAACCCTAATCCTAACCCGAACTCAAACCCTAACCCTAACCCTAAACCTAACACAAAACATAACCCAAACTGAAACCCTAACCCTAACCCTAAACCTAACCCTAAACCCTAACCCTAACACTTACCCTAATAATAACCCAAACCTAAACCCAAACCCTAACCCTAACCCTAACCCTAACCCTAACCCTAACCTTAACCCTTACCCAAACCCAAACTCTAAACCAAACTCTAATCGGAACCCTAATCCTAAGCCTAATCCTAACCCTAAACCTAACCATAACCCTAATCCAACACCTCACGCTAACCCTATCTCTAACCTAAACCCTAACCTAAACCTAACTCTAAACCAAACCCAAACCCTAACCCTAACCCTAACTCTAACGCAAACCCTAACCTAACCCTAAACCTATCCCTAATTCAAACCCTAACTCTAACACTAACCCAAAATCTAACCATAACCCTAACACAAACCATAACCCAAATAATAACCCTAACCCTACCCCTAACCCTAAACCTAACCTTAACCCTAACCATAATTCTAATCCTAACCCGAACCCTAACCCTAACCCTAACCCTAACCCTAACCCAAACCCAAACCCTAATCTTAACACAAACCCTAACCCTAATCCTAACCCTAACCCTAACCCTAACCCAAACCCTAACCCTAACCATAATCCTAAACCAAACCCTCACCCTAACCGTAACCCTAAACCTAATCCTAACCTTAATGCTAACCCTAAACCTAACCCTAACACTAACCCTCGTCCTAACCCTAACCCTAACACTAACCCTAATCCTAACCGTAACCCTAACCCAAACCCTAACCCTAACCCTAACCCTAACCCTAACCCTATCCCAAAACCTAACCCTAACACTAATCTTAACCCTAATGCTAACCCTAAACCTAACCCTAACACTAACCCTAGTACTAACCCTAACCCTAACCCAAACCCTAACACTAACCCTAACCCTAACCCTAACCCTAAATCAAACACTAAACCTAACCCTAACGCTAACTTTAACCCTAACCCTAACCCTAACTGAAACACTAATCCTAAACCTAACCCTAACCCTAATGCTAACCCTAAACCTAGTTCAAACTCAAACCCTAACCCTAATCCTAACCCGAACCCAAACCCTAACCCTAACCCTAAACCTAGCCCAAAACATAACCCAAACCGAAACCCTAACCCTAACCCTAACCATAACCCTAAACTGTAACCCTAACACTTACCCTAACCATAACCCAAACCTAAACCCAAACTCTAACCCTAATCCTAACCCTAACCCTAACCCTAATCCTAGTCCTAACCCTAACCCTAACCCTAACCCTAACCCTAACCCTAACCTTAACCGTTACCCAAACCCAAACTCTAAACCTAACTCTAATCGGAACCCTAACCCTAACCCTAACCCTAACGCTAACCCTAAACTTAACCCTAACCCTAACCGTAAAGCTAAACCTAACCATAACCCTAACCCTAACCCTAAACCTAACCAAACCTAAACCCTAACCCAAACCCTAATCCTAACCCTAATCCTAACACTAAACCTAACCGAAAACCTAAACCCTAAACGTAATCCTAACCCTAACCCTAACCCTAAAACAAAACCTAACCCTAAACGTAACTTTAACCCAAACCCTAACCCTAACCATACACCAAACCCTAATCTTTACACAAACCCTAACCCTAAACGGAACCCTAACCGTAACCCTAACTCAAACGTTAAACCTAACCCTAACCCTAACCCAAACCCTAACCCTAACCCTAACTCCAACCGAAACCCAAACCCTAACCCTAACCCTAATCCTAAAACTAATGCTAACCCTAAACCTACCCCTAAACCTAGTCGTAACCCTAACCCTAACCCAAACCCTAACACTAACCCTAACCCTAACCCTAACCCTAAATCAAACCCTAAACCTAAACCTAACCGTAACCTTAACCTAACCCTAACCCTAACTGAAACACTAATCCTAAACCTAACCCTAACCCTAATGCTAAAACTAAACCTAATTCAAACTCAAACCCTAACCCTAATCCTAACCCGAACCCAAACCCTAACCCTAACCCTAAACCTAACCCAAAATATAACCCAAACCGAAACCCTAACCCTAACCCTAAACCTAACCCTAAACCCTAACCCTAACACTTACCCTAACCATAATCCAAACCTAAACCCAAACCCTAACCCTAATCCTAACCCTAGCCCTAACCCTAATCCTAGTCCTAACCCTAACCCTAACCCTAACCGTAACCCTAACACTAACCTTAACCCTTACCCAAACCCAAACTCTAAACCTAACTCTAATCGAAACCCTAACCCTAACCCTAATTCTAACCCTAACCCTAACCATAACCCTAAACCAACACCTCACCCTAACCCTAACTCTAACCCAAAGCCTAACCTAACCCTAACTCTAAAAAAACCCAAACCGTAACCCTAACCCTAACTCTAACCCTAACCCAAACGCTAACCGTAACCCTAACCCTAACCCAAACCCTAACCCTAACCCAAACCCTAACCCTAATCCTAACCCTAACCCTAACCCAAACCCTAACACTAACCATAACCCTAACCCTAACCCTAACCCTAACTGAAACCTTATCCCTAACCCTAACCCTAAACCTAACCCAAAACCTAAACCAAACCCTAACACTACCCCTAAACCAAACCCTAAATCTAACCCTAACCCTAAACCTAATCCAAACTCTAACCCTAACACTAATACAATCCCTAAAGCTAACCCTAATTCTAAATGAAACCCAAACCCTAACACTAACCCTAACGCAAACCCTAACGATAACCCTAACCCTAAACCTAACACTTACGCAAAACCTAACCCTAACCCTAACCCTAAACCTAACCCTTACCCAAAACCTAACCCTAACCCTAAACCTAACTGAAACACTAATCCTAAAACTAACCCTAACCCTAATGCTAACCCTAAACCTAATTCAAACTAAAACCCTAACCCTAATCCTAACCCGAACCCAAACACTAGCCCTAACCCTAAACCTAACCCAAAACATAACCCAAACTGAAACCCTAACCCTAAACCTATCCCTAACCCTAACCCTAAACACTAACCCTAACCCTAACCCTAACCCTCATCCTTATCCTAACCCTAACACTAACCCAAATTCTAACACTAACCGTAACCCTAACCCAAAACCTAACCCTAACCCTAACCCTAACCATAATCTTAAAACTAACCCTAACCGCAACACTAACCCAGATTCAAACCTAACCCTAACCCAAACCCTAAACCTAAACCTAACCCTAACCCAAACCCTAACTCTAACCGTAATCCTAACCGTAATGCTAACCCTAAACCTAACTCAAACTCAAACCCTAACCCTAAGGCTAACCCTAAATCAAACCCTAACCCTAACACTATCCCTAACCCTAACCCTAACTAAAACCCTATCAATAAGCCAACCCGAACACAAACCCTAACCCTAACCCGAAACTTAACCGAAAACCTAAACCTAACCGTAATCCTAAACCAAACCCTAACCCTAACACTAACTCTAACCCTAACCCTAAACCTAACCCTAACCCACACGCTAACCCTAACCCTAACCCAAAACCTAAACCTAACCCTAAACCTAACCCTACCGTATCCCAATCCCTAACCCTAACCCTAAACCTAAACTTAACCCCTAACCCCTAACCCCAAACCCTAACCCTAACCCTAACCCTAACCCTAACCCTAACCCTAACCCTAACCTTAACCCTTACCCAAACCCAAACTCTAAACCTAACTCTAATCGGAACCCTAACCCTAACCCTAATCCTAACCCTAACCCTAACCCTAACCCTAACCCTAACCCTAACCATAACCATAACCATAACCCTAATCCAACACCTCACCCTAACCCTAACTCTATCCCAAACCCTAACCTAACCCTAACTCTAAACCAAACCCAAACCCTAACACTAACCCTAACTCTAACCCAAACCCTAACCTAACCCTAAACCTAACTCTAACTCAAACCCTAACCCTAACACTAACCCAAACACTAACTCTAACCCTAACTCAAACCATAACCCAAATAATAACCCTAATCGTAAACCTAACCCTAACCCTAGTCCTTATCCTAACCCTAACCCTAATTCTAACCCTAACCCTAACCCTAATTCTAACCCTAACCCTAACCCTGACCCAAAACCTAATCCTAAACCTAACCCTAAACTTAATCTTAACACTAACCCTAACCCTAACACTAACGCAGATTCAAACCTAACCCTATCCCTAACCCTAAACCTAACCCAAAACCTAACCCTAAGCCTAATCCTAACCTTAATGATAACCCTAAACCTAACTCAAACACAAACCCTAACCCTAAACCTAACCCTAAGCCAAACCCTAACCCTAACCCTAACCCTAACCCTAACCCTAACCCTAACCCTAACTAAAACCCTAACACTAACCCAACCCGAACGCAAACCCTAACCCTAACCCGAAACTTAACCGAAAACCTAAACCTAACCGTAATCCTAAACCAAACCCTAACCCTAACCCTAACCCTAACCCTAATCCTAACCCTAACCCTAACCCTAATCCAAACCCGAACCCTAACCCTAACCCTAACCCAAACCCTAACCCTAACCCTAACCCTAAGCCTAACCCAAACCCTAACCCTAACCCTAATCCTAACCCTAATGCTAACCCTAAACCTAACCCAAACACAAACCCTAGTCCTAACCCTAACCCTAACCCAAACCCTAACCCTAACCCTAACCCTAAATCAAACCTTAAACCTAACCCTAAACCTAAACCGAACCCAAACTCTAACCCTAACCCTAACCCTAACTGAAACACTAATCCTAAACCTAACCCGAACCCTAATGCTAACCCTAAACCTAATTCAAACTCAAACCCTAACCCTAATCCTAACCCGAACTCAAACCCAAACCCTAACCCTAAACCTAACACAAAACATAACCCAAACCGAAACCCTAACCCTAACCCTAACCCTAAGCCTAAACCCTAACCCTAACACTTACCCTAATAATAACCCAAACCTAAACCCAAACCCTAACCCTAATCCTAACCCTAACC
The DNA here is from genome assembly GCA_035773235.1 of Eospalax fontanierii. Lineage (NCBI taxonomy): Eukaryota > Metazoa > Chordata > Mammalia > Rodentia > Spalacidae > Eospalax > Eospalax fontanierii. The sequence continues at coordinate 444,944 of JAJHUQ010000036.1, read as the reverse complement.
CTAACCCTAATCCTAGTCCTAACCCTAACCCTAACCCTAACCCTAACCCTAACCCTAACCTTAACCCTTACCCAAACCCAAACTCTAAACCAAACTCTAATCGGAACCCTAAACCTAAGCCTAATCCTAACCCTAACCCTAACCATAACCCTAATCCAACACCTCACGCTAACCCTATCTCTAACCTAAACCATAACTTAAACCTAACTCTAAACAAAACCCAAACCCTAACCCTAACCCTAACTCTAACGCAAACCCTAACCTAACCCTAAACCTATCCCTAATTCAAACCCTAACTCTAACACTAACCCAAAATCTAACCCTATCCCTAACACAAACCATAACCCAAATAATAACCCTTACCCTACACCTAACCCTAAACCTAACCCTAACCCTAACTAAAACCCTAACACTAACCCAACCCGAACGCAAACCCTAACCCTAACCCGAAACTTAACCGAAAACCTAAACCTAACCGTAATCCTAAACCAAACCCTAACCCTAACCCTAACCCTAACCCTAATCCTAACCCTAACCCTAACCCTAATCCAAACCCGAACCCTAACCCTAACCCTAACCCAAACCCTAACCCTAACCCTAACCCTAAGCCTAACCCAAACCCTAACCCTAACCCTAATCCTAACCCTAATGCTAACCCTAAACCTAACCCAAACACTAACCCTAGTCCTAACCCTAACCCTAACCCAAACCCTAACCCTAACCCTAACCCTAAATCAAACCTTAAACCTAACCCTAAACCTAAACCGAACCCAAACTCTAACCCTAACCCTAACCCTAACTGAAACACTAATCCTAAACCTAACCCGAACCCTAATGCTAACCCTAAACCTAATTCAAACTCAAACCCTAACCCTAATCCTAACCCGAACTCAAACCCTAACCCTAACCCTAAACCTAACACAAAACATAACCCAAACCGAAACCCTAACCCTAAACCTAACCCTAAGCCTAAACCCTAACCCTAACACTTACCCTAATAATAACCCAAACCTAAACCCAAACCCTAACCCTAATCCTAACCCTAACCCTAACCCTAATCCTAGTCCTAAACCTAACCCTAACCCTAACCCTAACCCTAACCCTAACCTTAACCCTTACCCAAACCCAAACTCTAAACCAAACTCTAATCGGAACCCTAATCCTAAGCCTAATCCTAACCCTAACCCTAACCATAACCCTAATCCAACACCTCACGCTAACCCTATCTCTAACCTAAACCATAACTTAAACCTAACTCTAAACCAAACCCAAACCCTAACCCTAACCCTAACTCTAACGCAAACCCTAACCTAACCCTAAACCTATCCCTAATTCAAACCCTAACTCTAACACTACCCCAAAATCTAACCCTAACCCTAACACAAACCATAACCCAAATAATAACCCTAACCCTACCCCTAACCCTAAACCTAACCTTAACCCTAACCATAATTCTAATCCGAACCCGAACCCTAACCCTAACCCTAACCCTAACCCTAACCCAAACCCAAACCCTAATCTTAACACAAACCCTAACCCTAATCCTAACCCTAACCCTAAACCTAACCCAAACCCTAACCCTAACCATAATCCTAAACCAAACCCTCACCCTAACCCTAACCCTAAACCTAATCCTAACCCTAATGCTAACCCTAAACCTAACCCTAACACTAACCCTCGTCCTAACCCTAACCCTAACACTAACCCTAATCCTAACCGTAACCCTAACCCAAACCCTAACCCTAACCCTAACCCTAACCCTAACCCTAACCCAAACCCTAACCCTAACACTAATCTTAACCCTAATGCTAACCCTAAACCTAACCCTAACACTAACCCTAGTACTAACCCTAACCCTAACCCAAACCCTAACACTAACCCTAACCCTAACCCTAACCCTAAATCAAACACTAAACCTAACCCTAACCCTAACTTTAACCCTAACCCTAACAATAACTGAAACACTAATCCTAAACCTAACCCTAACCCTAATGCTAACCCTAAACCTAGTTCAAACTCAAACCCTAACCCTAATCCTAACCCGAACCCAAACCCTAACCCTAACCCTAAACCTAGCCCAAAACATAACCCAAACCGAAACCCTAACCCTAACCCTAACCCTAACCCTAAACTGTAACCCTAACACTTACCCTAACCATAACCCAAACCTAAACCCAAACTCTAACCCTCATCCTAACCCTAACCCTAATCCTAATCCTAGTCCTAACCCTAACCCTAACCCTAACCCTAACCCTAACCCTAACCTTAACCTTAACCGTTACCCAAACCCAAACTCTAAACCTAACTCTAATCGGAACCCTAACCCTAACCCTAACCCTAACGCTAACCCTAAACATAACCCTAACCCTAACCGTAAAGCTAAACCTAACCATAACCCTAACCCTAACCCTAAACCTAACCAAACCTAAACCCTAACCCAAACCCTAATCCTAACCCTAATCCTAACACTAAACCTAACCGAAAACCTAAACCCTAAACGTAATCCTAACCCTAACCCTAACCCTAAAACAAAACCTAACCCTAAACGTAACTTTAACCCAAACCCTAACCCTAACCATAAACCAAACCCTAATCTTAACACAAACCCTAACCCTAATCGTAACCCTAAACGTAACCCTAACTCAAACGTTAAACCTAACCCTAACCCTAACCCAAACCCTAACCCTAACCCTAACCCCAACCGAAACCCAAACCCTAACCCTAACCCTAATCCTAAAACTAATGCTAACCCTAAACCTACCCCTAAACCTAGTCGTAACCCTAACCCTAACCCAAACCCTAACACTAACCCTAACCCTAACCCTAACACTAAATCAAACCCTAAACCTAACCCTAACCCTAACCTTAACCTAACCCTAACCCTAACTGAAACACTAATCCTAAACCTAACCCTAACCCTAATCCTAAAACTAACCCTAACTCAAACTCTAACCCAAACACTAATCCTAACCCGAACCCAAACCCTAACCCTAACACTAATCCTAACCCAAAATATAACCCAAACCGAAACCCTAACCCTAACCCTAAACCTAACCCTAAACCCTTACCCTAACACTTACCCTAACCATAATCCAAACCTAAACCCAAACCCTAACCCTAATCCTAACCCTAACCCTAACCCTAATCCTAGTCCTAACCCTAACCCTAACCCTAACCGTAACCCTAACACTAACCTTAACCCTTACCCAAACCCAAACTCTAAACCTAACTCTAATGGAAACCCTAACCCTAACCCTAATTCTAACCCTAACCCTAACCATAACCCTAAACCAACACCTCACCCTAACCCTAACTCTAACCCAAACCCTAACTTAAACCTAATTCTAAACCAAACCCAAACCCTAAACCTAACCCTAACTCTAACCCAAACTCTAAACGAACCCTAAACCTAACCCTAACTGAAACCCTCACTCTAACACTAACCCAAACCGTAACCCTAACCCTAACACAAACCCTAACCCAAATAATAACCCTAATCCTAACCCTAACACTAACCCTCATACTTATCCTAACCCTAACCCTAACCCTAACCCTAATTCTAACCCTAACCCTAACCCTAACCCTAACCCTAACCCTAAATCTAACCCTAACCCTAACCCTAACCCTAACCCTAACCCTAACCCTAACCCTAACCCGAACCCGAACCCTAACCCTAACCCTAACCCAAACCCTAACCCTAACCCTAACCCTAAGCCTAACCCAAACCCTAACCCTAACCCTAATCCTAACCCTAATGCTAACCCTAAACCTAACCCAAACACTAACCCTAGTCCTCACCCTAACCCTAACCCAAACACTAACACTAACCCTAACCCTAACCCTAACCCTAAATCAAACCCTAAACCTAAACCTAAACCTAACCCGAACCCAAACTCTAACCCTAACCCTAACCCTAACTGAAACACTAATCCTAAACCTAACCCGAACCCTAATGCTAATCCTAAATATAATTCAAACTCAAACCCTAACCCTAATCCTAACCCGAACTCAAACCCTAACCCTAACCCTAAACCTAACCCAAAACATAACCCAAACCGAAACTCTAACCCTAACCCTAACCCTAACCGTAAACCCTAACCCTAACACTTACTTTAATCATAACCCAAACCTAAACCCAGACCCTAACCCTAATCCTAACCCTAACCCTAACCCTAATCCTAGTCCTAACCCTAACCCTAACCCTAACCCTAACCCTAACCCTAACCTTAACCCTGACCCAAAACCAAACTCTAAACCAAACTCTAATCGGAACCCTAATCCTAAGCCTAATCCTAACCCTAACCCTAACCATAACCCTAATCCAACACCTCACGCTAACCCTATCTCTAACCTAAACCATAACTTAAACCTAACTCTAAACCAAACCCAAGCCCTAACCCTAACCCTAACTCTAACGCAAACCCTAACCTAACCCTACACCTATCCCTTATTCAAACCCTTACTCTAACACTTACCCAAAATCTAACCCTAACCCTAACACAAACCATAACCCAAATAATAACCCGAACCCTACCCCTAACCCTAAACCTAACCTTAACCCTAACCATAATTCTAATCCTAACCCGAACCCTAACCCTAACCCTAACCTTACCCCTATCCCAAACCCACACCCTAATCTTAACACAAACCCTAACCCTAATCCTAACCCTAACCCTAAACCTAACCCAAACCCTAACCCTAACCATAATCCTAAACCAAACCCTCACCCTAACCCTAACCCTAAACCTAATCCTAACCCTAATGCTAACCCTAAACCTAACCCTAACACTAACCCTCGTCCTAACCCTAACCCTAACACTAACCCTAATCCTAACCGTAACCCTAACCCAAACCCTAACCCTAACCCTAACCCTAACTCTAACCCTAACCCAAACCCTAACCCTAACACTAATCTTAACCCTAATGCTAACCCTAAACCTAACC
>JAJHUQ010000036.1:427500-437500 GCA_035773235.1 Eospalax fontanierii | reverse complement strand
CCTAAACCTAACCCTAACCCTAAACTTAACCCTAACCCTAACCCTAACTGAAACACTAATCCTAAACCTAACCCTGACCCTAATGCTAACCCTAAACCTAATTCAAACTCAAACCCTAACCCTAATCCTAACCCGAACTCAAACCCTAACCCTAACCCTAAACCTAGCCCAAAACATAACCCAAACCGAAACCCTAACCCTAACCCTAACCCTAACCCTAAACTGTAACCCTAACACTTACCCTAAACATAACCCAAACCTAAACCCAAACCCTAACCCTAATCCTAACCCTAACCCTAACCCTAATCCTAGTCCTAACGCTAACCCTAACCCTAACCCTAACCCTAACCTTAACCCTTACCCAAACCCAAACTCTAAACCTAACTCTAATCGGAACCCTAACCCTAACCCTAACCCTAACGCCAACCCTAACCATAACCCTAACCCTAACCGTAAAGCTAAACCTAACCATAACCCTAACCCTAACCCTAAACCTAACCAAACCTAAAACCTAACCCAAACCCTAATCCTAACCCTAATCCTAACACTAAACCTAACCGAAAACCAAAACCCTAAACCTAATCCTCACCCTAACCCTAACCCTAAAACAAAACCTAACCCTAAATGTAACTTTAACCCAAACCCTAACCCTAACCCTAAACCAAACCCTAATTTTAACACAAACCCTAACCCTAATCCTAACCCTAACCGTAACGTAACTCAAACGTTAACCCTAACCCTAACCCTAACCCAAACCCTAACCCTAACCCTAACCCTAACCCTAACCCAAACCCAAACACTAACCCTAACCCTAATCCTAAAACTAATGCTAACCCTAAACCTAACACTAAACCTAGTCGTAACCCTAACCCTAACCCAAAACCTAACACTAACCCTAACCCTAACCCTAACCCTAAATCAAACCCTAAACCTAACCCTAACCCTAACCTTAACCTAACCCTAACCCTAACTGAAACACTAATCCTAAACCTAACCCTAACCCTAATGCTAAAACTAAACCTAGTTCAAACTCAAACCCTAACCCTAATCCTCATCCGAACCCAAACCCTAAACTTAACCATAAACCTAACCCAAAATATAACCCAAACCGAAACCCTAACCCTAACCCTAAACCTAACCCTAAACACTAACCCTAACACTTACCCTAACCATAACCCAAACCTAAACCCAAACCCTAACCCTAATCCTAACCCTAACCCTAACTCTAATCCTAGTCCTAACCCTAAACCTAACCCTAACCGTAACCCTAACTCTAACCTTAACCCTTACCCAACCCCAAACTCTAAACCTAACTCTAATCGAAACCCTAACCCTAACCCTAATTCTAACCGTAACCCTAACCATAACCCTATTCCAACACCTCACCCTAACCCTAGCTCTAACCCAAACCCTAACTTAAACCTAATTCTAAACCAAACCCAAACCCTAAACCTAACCCTAACTCTAACCCAAACCCTAACCGAACCCTAAACCTAACCCTAACTGAAACCCTCACTCTAACACTAACCCAAACCGTAACCCTAACCCTAACACAAACCATAACCCAAATAATAACCCTAATCCTAACCCTAACACTAACCCTCATCCTTATCCTAAACCTAACCCTAACCCTAACCCTAACCCTAACCCTAACCCTAACCCAAACCCAAACCCTAATCTTAACACAAACCCTAACCCTAATCCTAACCCTAACCCTAACCCTAACCCAAACCCTAACCCTAACCGTAACCCTAACCCAAACCCTAACCCTAACCCTAACCCTAACCCTAACCCAAACCCTAACCCTAACACTCATCCTAACCCTAATGCTAACCCTTAACCTAACCCCAACACTAACCCTAGTCCCAACCCTAACCCTAACCCAAACCCTTACACTAACCCTAAGCCTAACCCTAACCCTAAATCAAACCCTAACCCTAACCCTAACCCTAACCCGAACCCAAAACCTAACCCTAACCCTAACCCTAACTGAAATACTTAACCTAAACCTAACCCTTACCCTAATGTTAACCCTAAACCTAATTCAAACTCAAACCCTAACCCTAATCCTAACCCTAAACCTAACCTTAACCCTTATCCAAACCCAAACTCTAAACATAACTCTAATCGGAACCCTAACCCTAACCCTAATCCTAACCCTAACCCTAACCATAACCCTAATCCAACACCTCACCCCAACCCTGACTCTAACCCCAAGCCTAACCTAACAGTAACTCTAAAAAAACCCAAACCGTAACCCTAACCCTAACTCTAACCCTAACCGAAACGCTAACCGTAACCCTAACCCTAACCCAAACCCTAACCCTAACCCAAACCGTAACCCTAATCCTAACCCTAACCCTAACCCAAACCCTAACACTAACCATAACCCTAACCCTAACCCTAACCCTAACTGAAACCCTATCCCTAACCCTAACCCTAAACCTAACCCAAAACCTTAACCAAACCCTAACACTACCCCTAAACCAAACCCTAAATCTAACCCTAACCATAAATCTAATCCAAACTCTAACCCTAACACTAATACAATCCCTAAAGCTAACCCTAATTCTAAATGAAACCCAAACCCTAACACTAACCCTAACGCAAACCCTAACGATAACCCTAAACCTAAACCTATCCCCTAACCCTAAACCTAAACCTAACCCTAAACCTAACCCTTACCCAAAACCTAACCCTAACCCTAAACCTAACTGAAACACTAATCCTAAAACTAACCCTAACCCTAATGCTAACCCTAAACCTAATTCAAACTAAAACCCTAACCCTAATCCTAACCCGAACCCAAACACTAACCCTAACCCTAAACCTAACCCAAAACATAACCCAAACTGAAACCCTAACCCTAAACCTATCCCTAACCCTAACCCTAAAAACTAACCCTAACCCTAACCCTAACCCTCATCCTTATCCTAACCCTAACCCTTACCCAAATTCTAACACTAACCGTAACCCTAACCCAAAACCTAACCCTAACCCTAACCCTAACCATAATCTTAAGACTTACCGTAACCGCAACACTAACCCAGATTCAAACCTATCCCTAACCCAAACCCTAAACCTAAACCTAACCCTAACCCAAACCCTAACTCTAACCGTAACCCTAACCGTAATGCTAACCCTAAACCTAACTCAAACTCAAACCCTAACCCTAAGGCTAACCCTAAACCAAACCCTAACCCTAACACTATCCCTAACCCTAACCCTAACTAAAACCCTATCAGTAACCCAACCCGAACACAAACCCTAACCCTAACCCGAAACTTAACCGAAAACCTAAACCTAACTGTAATCCTAAACCAAACCCTAAGCCTAACACTAACTCTAACCCTAACCCTAAACCTAACTCTAACCCACACGCTAACCCTAACCCTAACCCAAAACCTAAACCTAACCCTAAACCTAACCCTAACCGTAACCCAATCCCTAACCCTAACCCTAAACCTAAACTTAACCCCTAACCCCTAACCCCAAACCCTAACCCTAACCCTAACCCTAACCCTAACCCTAACCCTAACCCTAACCCTAACCTTAACCCTTACCCAAACCCAAACTCTAAACCTAACTCTAATCGGAACCCTAACCCTAACCCTAATCCTAACCCTAACCCTAACCCTAACCCTAACCCTAACCATAACCATAACCATAACCCTAATCCAACACCTCACCCTAACCCTAACTCTATCCCAAACCCTAACCTAACCCTAACTCTAAACCAAACCCATACCCTAACACTAACCCTAACTCTAACCCAAACCCTAACCTAACCCTAAACCTAACTCTAACTCAAACCCTAACCCTAACACTAACCCAAACACTAACTCTAACCCTAACTCAAACCATAACCCAAATAATAACCCTAATCGTAAACCTAACCCTAACCCTAGTCCTTATCCTAACCCTAACCCTAATTCTAACCCTAACCCTAACCCTAATTCTAACCCTAACCCTAACCCTGACCCAAAACCTAATCCTAAACCTAACCCTAAACTTAAACTTAACACTAACCCTAACCCTAACACTAACCCAGATTCAAACCTAACCCTAACCCTAACCCTAAACCTAACCCAAAACCTAACCCTAAGCCTAATCCTAACCTTAATGATAACCCTAAACCTAACTCAAACACAAACCCTAACCCTAAACCTAACCCTAAGCCAAACCCTAACCCTAACCCTAACCCTAACCCTAACCCTAACCCTAACTAAAACCCTAACACTAACCCAACCCGAACGCAAACCCTAACCCTAACCCGAAACTTAACCGAAAACCTAAACCTAACAGTAATCCTAAACCAAACCCTAACCCTAACACTAACCCTAACCCTAATCCTAACCCTAACCCTAACCCTAATCCAAACCCGAACCCTAACCCTAACCCTAACCCAAACCCTAACCCTAACCCTAACCCTAAGCCTAACCCAAACCCTAACCCTAACCCTAATCCTAACCCTAATGCTAACCCTAACCCTAACCCAAACCCTAACCCTAACCCTAACCCTAAATCAAACCTTAAACCTAACCCTAAACCTAACCCGAACCCAAACTCTAACCCTAACCCTAACCCTAACTGAAACACTAATCCTAAACCTAACTCGAACCCTAATGCTAACCCTAAACCTAATTCAAACTCAAACCCTAACCCTAATCCTAACCCGAACTCAAACCCTAACCCTAACCCTAAACCTAACATAAAACATAACCCAAACCGAAACCCTAACCCTAACCCTAACCCTAACCCTAAACCCTAACCCTAACACTTACCCTAATAATAACCCAAACCTAAACCCAAACCCTAACCCTAATCCTAACCCGAACCCGAACCCTAATCCTAGTCCTAACCCTAACCCTAACCCTAACCCTAACCCTAACCCTAACCCTAACCTTAACCCTTACCCAAACCCAAACTCTAAACCAAACTCTAATCGGAACCCTAATCCTAAGCCTAATCCTAACCCTAACCCTAACCATAACCCTAATCCAACACCTCACGCTAACCCTATCTCTAACCTAAACCCTAACCTAAACCTAACTCTAAACCAAACCCAAACCCTAACCATAACACTAACTCTAACGCAAACCCTAACCTAACCCTAAACCTATCCCTAAATCAAACCCTAACTCTAACACTAACCCAAAATCTAACCCTAACCCTAACACAAACCATAACCCAAATAATAACCCTAACCCTACCCCTAACCCTAAACCTAACCTTAACCCTAACCATAATTCTAATCCTAACCCGAACCCTAACCCTAACCCTAACCCTAACCCAAACCCAAACCCTAATCTTAACACAAACCCTAACCCTAATCCTAACCCTAACCCTAACTCTAACCCAAACCCTAACCCTAACCATAATCCTAAACCAAACCCTCACCCTAACCCTAACCCTAAACCTAATCCTAACCTTAATGCTAACCCTAAACCTAACGCTAACACTAACCCTCGTCCTAACCCTAACCCTAACACTAACCCTAATCCTAACCGTAACCCTAACCCAAACCCTAACCCTAACCCTAACCCTAACCCTAACCCTAACCCAAAACCTAACCCTAACACTAATCTTAACCCTAATGCTAACCCTAAACCTAACCCTAACACTAACCCTAGTACTAACCCTAACCCTAACCCAAACCCTAACACTAACCCTAACCCTAACCCTAACCCTAAATCAAACACTAAACCTAACCCTAACCCTAACTTTAACCCTAACCCTAACCCTAACTGAAACACTAATCCTAAACCTAACCCTAACCCTAATGCTAACCCTAAACCTAGTTCAAACTCAAACCCTAACCCTAATCCTAACCCGAACCCAAACCCTAACCCTCACCCTAAAGCTAGCCCAAAACATAACCCAAACCGAAACCCTAACCCTAACCCTAACCATAACCCTAAACTGTAACCCTAACACTTACCCTAACCATAACCCAAACCTAAACCCAAACTCTAACCGTAATCCTAACCCTAACCCTAACCCTTATCCTAGTCCTAACCCTAACCCTAACCCTAACCCTAACCCTAACCCTAACCTTAACCGTTACCCAAACCCAAACTCTAAACCTAACTCTAATCGGAACCCTAACCCTAACCCTAACCCTAACGCTAACCCTAAACATAACCCTAACCCTAACCGTAAAGCTAAACCTAACCATAACCCTAACCCTAACCCTAAACCTAACCAAACCTAAACCCTAACCCAAACCCTAATCCTAACCCTAATCCTAACACTAAGCCTAACCGAAAACCTAAACCCTAAACGTAGTCCTAACCCTAACCCTAACCCTAAAACAAAACCTAACCCTAAACGTAACTTTAACCCAAACCCTAACCCTAACCATAAACCTAACCCTAATCTTAACACAAACCCTAACCCTAATCGTAACCCTAACCGTAACCCTAACTCAAACGTTAAACCTTACCCTAGCCCTAACCCAAACCCTTACCCTAACCCTAACTCCAACCGAAAACCAAACCCTAACCCTAACCCTAATCCTAAAACTAATGCTAACCCTAAACCTACCCCTAAACCTAGTCGTAACCCTAACCCTAACCCAAACCATAACACTAACCCTAACCCTAACCCTAACCCTAAATCAAACCCTAAACCTAAACCTAACCGTAACCTTAACCTAAACCTAACCCTAACTGAAACACTAATCCTAAACCTAACCCGAACCCTAATGCTAAAACTAAACCTAATTCAAACTCAAACCCTAACCCTAATCCTAACCCGAACCCAAACCCTAACCCTAACCCTAAACCTAACCCAAAATATAACCCAAACCGAAACCCTAACCCTAACCCTAAACCTAACCCTAAACCCTAACCCTAACACTTACCCTAACCATAATCCAAACCTAAACCCAAACCCTAACCCTAATCCTAACCCTAACCCTAACCCTAATCCTAGTCCTAACCCTAACCCTAACCCTAACCGTAACCCTAACACTAACCTTAACCCTTACCCAAACCCAAACTCTAAACCTAACTCTAATCGAAACCCTAACCCTAACCCTAATTCTAACCCTAACCCTAACCATAACCCTAAACCAACACCTCACCCTAACCCTAACTCTAACCCAAAGCCTAACCTAACCCTAACTCTAAAAAAACCCAAACCGTAACCCTAACCCTAACTCTAAACCTAACTCAAACGCTAACCGTAACCCTAACCCTAACCCAAACCCTAACCCTAACCCAAACCCTAACCCTAATCCTAACCCTAACCCTAACCCAAACCCTAACACTAACCATAACCCTAACCCTAACCCTAACCCTAACTGAAACCCTATCCCTAACCCTAACCCTAAACCTAACCCAAAACCTAAACCAAACTCTAACACTACCCCTAAACCAAACCCTAAATCTAACCCTAACCCTAAACCTAATCCAAACTCTAACCCTAACACTAATACAATCCCTAAAGCTAACCCTAATTCTAAATGAAACCCAAAACCTAACACTAACCCTAACGCAAACCCTAACGATAACCCTAAACCTAAACCTATCCCCTAACCCTAAACCTAACCCTAACCCTAAACCTAACCCTTACCCAAAACCTAACCCTAACCCTAAACCTAACTGAAACACTAATCCTAAAACTAACCCTAACCCTAATGCTAACCCTAAACCTAATTCAAACTAAAACCCTAACCCTAATCCTAACCCGAACCCAAACACTAGCCTTAACCCTAAACCTAACCCAAAACATAACCCAAACTGAAACCCTAACCCTAAACCTAATCCTAACCCTAATGCTAACCCTAAACCTAACCCTAACCCTAACCCTAATCCTAACCGTAACCCTAACCCAAACCCTAACCCTAACCCTAACCCTAACCATAATCCTAAACCAAACCCTCACCCTTACCCTAACCCTATACCTAATCCTAACCCTAATGCTAACCCTAAACCTAACCCTAACACTAACCCTAGTAGTAACCCTAACCCTAACCCAAACCCTAACACTAACCATAACCCTAACCCTAACCCTAAATCAAACTATGAACCTAACCCTAACCCTAACTTTAACCCTAACCCTAACCCTAACTGAAACACTAATCCTAAACCTAACCCTAACCGTAACCCTAACCCAAACCCTAACCCTAACCCTAACCCTAACCCTAACCCTAACCCTAACCCAAACCCTAACCCTAACCCTAATCTTAACCCTAATGCTAACCCTAAACCTAACCCTAACACTAACCCTAGTAGTAACCCTAACCCTAACCCAAACCCTAACACTAACCCTAACCCTAACCCTAACCCTAAATCAAACACTAAACCTAACCCTAACCCTAACCCTAACTTTAACCCTAACCCTAACCCTAACTGAAACACTAATCCTAAACCTAATCCTAACCCTAATGCTAACCCTAAACCTAATTCAAACTCAAACCCTAACCCTAATCCTAACCCGAACCCAAACACTAACCCTAACCCTAAACCTAGCCCAAAACATAACCCAAACCGAAACCCTAACCCTAACCCTAACACTAACCCTAAACTGTAACCCTAGCACTTACCCTAACCATAACCCAAACCTAAACCCAAACCCTAACCCTAATCTTATCCCTAACCGTACCCCTAATCCTAGTCCTAACCCTAACCCTAACCCTAACCCTAACCCTAACCCTAACCTTAACCCTTACCCAAACCCAAACTCTAAACCTAACTCTAATCGGAACCCTAACCCTAACCCTAACCCTAACGCTAAACTTAACCCTAAACTGTAACCCTAACACTTACCCTAACCATAACCCAAACCTAAACCCAAACTCTAACCCTAATCCTAACCCTAACCCTAACCCTAACCCTAGTCCTAGCCCTACCCCTAACCCTAACCCTAACCCTAACCTTAACCGTTACCCAGACCCAACCTCTAATCCTAACTCTAATCGCAACCCTAACCCTAACCCTAACCCTAACGCTAACCCTAAACATAACCCTAACCCTAACCGTAAAGCTAAACCTAACCATAACCCTAACCCTAACCCTAAACCTAACCAAACCTAAACCCTAACCCAAACCCTAATCCTAACCCTAATCCTAACACTAAACCTAACCGAAAACCTAAACCCTAAACGTAATCCTAACCCTAACCCTAACCCTAAAACAAAACCTAACTCTAAACGTAACTTTAACCCAAACCCTAACCCTAACCCTAAACCAAACGCTAATCTTAACACAAACCTTAACCCTAATCGTAACCCTAACCGCAACCCTAACTCAAACGTTAAACCTAACCCTAACCCTAACCCAAACCCTAACCCTAACCCTAACCCTAACCGAAACCCAAACCCTAACCCTAACCCTAATCCTAAAACTAATGCTAACCCTAAACCTACCCCTAAACCTAGTCATAACCCTAACCCTAACCCAAACCCTAACACTAACCCTAACCCTAACCCTAACCCTAAATGAAACCCTAACCCTAACCCTAACCCTAACCTTAACCTAACCCTAACCCTAACTGAAACACTAATCCTAAACCTAACCCTAACCCTAATGCTAAAACTAAACCTAATTCAAACTCAAACCCTAACCCTAATCCTAACCCGAACCCAAACCCTAACCCTAACCCTAAACCTAACCCAAAATATAACCCAAACCGAAACCCTAACCCTAACCCTAAACCTAACCCTAAACCCTAACCCTAACACTTACCCTAACCATAATCCAAACCTAAACCCAAACCCTAACCCTAATCCTAACCCTAACCCTAACCCTAATCCTAGTCCTAACCCTAACCCTAACCCTAACCGTAACCCTAACACTAACCTTAACCCTTACCCAAACCCAAACTCTAAACCTAACTCTAATCGAAACCCTAACCCTAACCCTAATTCTAACCCTAACGCTAACCATAACCCTAATCCAACACCTCACCCTAACCCTAACTCTAAACCAAACCCTAAACGAACCCTAAACCTAACCCTAACTGAAACCCTCACTCTAACACTAACCCAAACCGT
>JAJHUQ010000036.1:420000-425000 GCA_035773235.1 Eospalax fontanierii | reverse complement strand
AACCTAACCCAAAACCTAACCCTAACCCTAAACCTAACCCTAATGATAACCCTAAACATAACTCAAACACAAACCCTAACCCTAAGCCTAACCCTAAGCCAAACCCTAACCCTAACCCTAACCCTAACCCTAATCCTAACTAAAACCCTAACACTAACCCAACCCGAACGCAAACCCTACCCCTAAACCGAAACTTAACCGAAAACCTAAACCTAACTGTAATCCTAAACCAAACCCTAACCCTAACACTAAACCTAACCCTAATCCTAACCCTAACCCTAACCCTAATCCAAACCCGAACCCTAACCCTAACCCTAACCCAAACCCTAACCCTAACCCTAACCCTAAGCCTAACCCAAACCCTAACCCTAACCCTAATCCTAACCCTAATGCTAACCCTAAACCTAACCCAAACACTAACCCTAGTCCTAACCCTAACCCTAACCCAAACCCTAACACTAACCCTAACCCTAACCCTAAATCAAAACCTAAACCTAACCCTAAACCTAACCCAAACCCAAACTCTAACCCTAACCCTAACCCTAACTGAAACACTAATCCTAAACCTAACCCGAACCCTAATGCTAATCCTAAACCTAATTCAAACTCAAACCCTAACCCTAATCCTAACCCGAACTCAAACCCTAACCCTAACCCTAAACCTAACCCAAAACATAACCCAAACCGAAACCCTAACCCTAACCCTAACCCTAAACCCTAACCCTAACACTTACCCTAATAATAACCCAAACCTAAACCCAAACCCTAACCCTAATCCTAACCCTAACCCTAACCCTAATCCTAGTCCTAACCCTAACCCTAACCCTAACCCTAACCCTAACCTTAACCCTTACCCAAACCCAAACTCTAAAACAAACTCTAATCGGAACCCTAATCCTAAGCCTAATCCTAACCCTAACCCTAACCATAACCCTAATCCAACACCTCACGCTAACCCTATCTCTAACCTAAACCCTAACCTAAACCTAACTCTAAACCAAACCCAAACCCTAACCCTAACCCTAACTCTAACGCAAACCCTAACCTACGCCTAAACCTATCCCTAATTCAAACCCTAACTCTAATACTAACCCAAAATCTAACACTAACCCTAACACAAACCATAACCCAAATAATAACCCTAACCCTACCCATAACCCTAAACCTAACTTTAACCCTAACCATAATTCTAACCCTAACCCGAACCCTAACCCTAACCCTAACCCTAACCCTAACCAAACCCAAACCCTAATCTTAACACAAACCCTAACCCTAATCCTAACCCTAACCCTAACCCTAACCCAAACCCTAACCCTAACCATAATCCTAAACCAAACCCTCACCCTAACCCTAACCCTAAACCTAATCCTAACCCTAATGCTAACCCTAAACCTAACCCTAACACTAACCCTCGTCCTAACCCTAACCCTAACCCTAACCCTAATCCTAACCGTAACCCTAACCCAAACCCTAACCCTAACCCTAACCCTAACCCTAAACCTAAACCTAACCCAAACCCTAACCCTAACCCTAATCTTAACCCTAATGCTAACCCTAAACCTAACCCTAACACTAACCCTAGTAGTAACCCTAACCCTAACCCAAACCCTAACACTAACCCTAACCCTAACCCTAACCCTAAATCAAACACTAAACCTAACCCTAACCCTAACCCTAACTTTAACCCTAACCCTAACCCTAACTGAAACACTAATCCTAAACCTAACCCTAACCCTAATGCTAACCCTAAACCTAATTCAAACTCAAACCCTAACCCTAATCCTAACCCGAACCCAAACCCTAACCCTAACCCTAAACCTAGCCCAAAACATAACCCAAACCGAAACCCTAACCCTAACCCTAACACTAACCCTAAACTGTAACCCTAACACTTACCCTAACCATAACCCAAACCTAAACCCAAACCCTAACCCTAATCCTAACCCTAACCCTAACCCTAATCCTAGTCCTAACCCTAACCCTAACCCTAACCCTAACCCTAACCTTAACCCTTACCCAAACCCAAACTCTAAACCTAACTCCAATCCGAACCCTAACCCTAACCCTAACCCTAACGCTAACCCTAACCCTAAACTGTAACCCTAACACTTACCCTAACAATAACCCAAACCTAAACCCAAATCCTAACCCTAATCCTAACCCTAAACCTAACCCTAATCCTAGTCCTAACCCTAACCCTAACCCTAACCCTAACCCTAACCTTAACCCTTACCCAAACCCAAACTCTAAACCTAACTCTAATCGGAACCCTAACCCTAACCCTAACCCTAACGCTAAACCTAACCCTAAACTGTAACCCTAACACTTACCCTAACCATAACCCAAACCTAAACCCAAACCCTAACCCTAATCCTAACCCTAAACCTAACCCTAATCCTAGTCCTAACCCTAACCCTAACCCTAACCCTAACCCTAACCTTAACCCTTACCCAAACCCAAACTCTAAACCTAACTCTAATCGGAACCCTAACCCTAACCCTAACCCTAACGCTAACCCTAAACCTAACCCAAAATATAACCCGAACCGAAACCCTAACCCTAACCCTAAACATAACCCTAAACCCTAACCCTAACACTTACCCTAACCATAATCCAAACCTAAACCCAAACCCTAACCCTAATCCTAACCCTAACCCTAACCCTAATCCTAGTCCTAACCCTAACCCTAACCCTAACCGTAACCCTAACACTAACCTTAACCTTTACCCAAACCCAAACTCTAAACCTAACTCTAATCGGAACCCTAACCCTAACCCTAACCCTAATTCTAACCCTAACCCTAACCATAACCCTAATCCAACACCTCACCCTAACCCTAACTCTAACCCAAACCCTAACTTAAACCTAATTCTAAACCAAACCCAAACCCTAAACCTAACCCTAACTCTAACCCAAACCCTAAACGAACCCTAAACCTAACCCTAACTGAAACCCTCACTCTAACAGTAACCCAAACCGTAACCCTAACCCTAACACAAACCCTAACCCAAATAATAACCCTAATCCTAACCCTAACACTAACCCTCATCCTTATCCTAACCCTAACCCTAACCCTAACCCTAATTCTAACCCTAACCCTAACCCTAACCCTAACCCTAACCCTAACCGAAACCCAAACCCTAATCTTAACACAAACCCTAACCCTAATTCTAACCCTAACCCTAACCCTAACCCTAACCCAAAACCTAACCCTAACCCTAAACCTAACCCAAACCCTAACCCTAACCCTAACACTAACCCTAACCCAAACCCTAACCCTAACCCTCATCCTAACCCTAATGCTAACCCTAAATCTAACCCTAACACTAACCCTAGTCCTAACCCTAACCCTAACCCAAACACTTACACTAACCCTAAGCCTAACCCTAACCCTAAATCAAACCCTAACCCTAACCCTAACCCTAACCCGAACCCAAACTCTAACCCTAACCCTAACCCTAACTGAAATACTTAACCTAAACCTAACCCTAACCCTAATGCTAACCCTAAACCTAATTCAAACTCAAACCCTAACCCTAATCCTAACACTAAACCTAACCTTAACCCTTAGCTAAAACCAAACTCTAAACATAACTCTAATCGGAACCCTAACCCTAACCCTAACCCTAACCTAATCCTAACCCTAATGCTAACCCTAAACCTAACCCTAACACTAACCCTCGTCCTAACCCTAACCCTAACCCTAACCCTAATCCTAACCGTAACACTAACCCAAACCCTAACCCTAACCCTAACCCTAACCCTAACCCTAACCCTAACCCAAACCCTAACCCTAACCCTAATCTTAACCCTAATGCTAACCCTAAACCTAACCCTAACACTAACCCTAGTAGTAACCCTAACCCTAACCCAAACCCTAACACTAACCCTAACCCTAACCCTAACCCTAAATCAAACACTAAACCTAACCCTAACCCTAACTTTAACCCTAACCCTAACCCTAACTGAAACACTAATCCTAAACCTAACCCTAACCCTAATGCTAACCCTAAACCTAATTCAAACTCAAACCCTAACCCTAATCCTAACCCGAACCCAAACCCTAAACCTAACCCTAAACCTAGCCCAAAACATAACCCAAACCGAAACCCTAACCCTAAACCTAACACTAACCCTAAACTGTAACCCTAACACTTACCCTAACCATAACCCAAACCTAAACCCAAACCCTAACCCTAATCCTAACCCTAACCCTAACCCTTATCCTAGTCCTAACCCTAACCCTAACCCTAACCCTAACCCTACCCTTAACCCTTACCCAAACCCAAACTCTAAACCTAACTCTAATCGGAACCCTAACCCTAACCCTAACCCTAACGCTAACCCTAACCCTAAACTGTAACCCTAACACTTACCCTAACCATAACCCAAACCTAAACCCAAACCCTAACCCTAATCCTAACCCTAAACCTAACCCTAATCCTAGTCCTAACCCTAACCCTAACCCTAACCCTAACCCTAACCCTAACCTTAACCCTTACCCAAACCCAAACTCTAAACCTAACTCTAATCGGAACCCTAACCCTAACCCTAACCCTAACGCTAACACTAACCCTAAACTGTAACCCTAACACTTACCCTAACCATACCCCAACCCTAAACCCAACCCCTAACCCTAATCCTAACCCTAAACCTAACCCTAATCCTAGTCCTAACCCTAACCCTAACCCTAACCCTAACCCTAACCTTAACCCTTACCCAAACCAAAACTCTAAACCTAACTCTAATCGGAACCCTAACCCTAACCCTAACCCTAACGCTAACCCTAAACCTAACCCAAAATATAACCCGAACCGAAACCCTAACCCTAACCCTAAACATAACCCTAAAACCTAACCCTAACACTTACCCTAACCATAATCCAAACCTAAACCCAAACCCTAACCCTAATCCTAACCCTAACCCTAACCCTAATCCTAGTCCTAACCCTAACCCTAACCCTAACCGTAACCCTAACACTAACCTTAACCTTTACCCAA
>JAJHUQ010000036.1:410000-412500 GCA_035773235.1 Eospalax fontanierii | reverse complement strand
TAACCCTAAACTTAATCTTAACACTAACCCTAACCCCAACACTAACCCAGATTCAAACCTAACCCTAACCCAAACCCTAACCCTAACCCTAAACCTAACCCAAAACCTAACCCTAACCCTAATCCTAACCCTAATGATAACCCTAAACCTAACTCAAACACTAACCCTAACCCTAAGCCTAACCCTAACCCTAACCCTAACCCTAACCCTAACCCTAATCCTAACCGTAACCCTAACCCAAACCCTAACCCTAACCCTAACCCTAACCCTAACCCTAACCCAAACCATAACCCTAACCCTAATCTTAACCCTAATGCTAACCCTAAACCTAACCCTAACACTAACCCTAGTACTAACCCTAACCCTAACCCTAATCCTAACCGTAACCCTAACCCAAACCATAACCCTAACCCTAATCTTAACCCTAATGCTAACCCTAAACCTAACCCTAACACTAACCCTAGTACTAACCCTAACCCTATCCCAAACCCTAACACTAACCCTAACCCTAACCCTAACCCTAAATCAAACCCTAACCCTAACCCTAATCCTAACCGTAACCCTAACCCAAACCCTAACCCTAACCCTAACCTTAACCCTAACCCTAACCCTAACCCAAACCATAACCCTAACCCTAATCTTAACCCTAATGCTAACCCTAAACCTAACCCTAACACTAACCCTAGTACTAACCCTAACCCTAACCCAAACCCTAACACTAACCCTAACCCTAACCCTAACCCTAAATCAAACACTAAACCTAACCCTAACCCTAACTTTAACCCTAACCCTAACCCTAACTGAAACACTAATCCTAAACCTAACCCTAACCCTAATGCTAACCCTAATCCTAATTCAAACTCAAACCGTAACCCTAATCCTAACCCGAACCCAAACCCTAACCCTAACCCTAAACCTAGCCCAAAACATAACCGAAACTGAAACCCTAACCCTAACCCTAACCCTAACCCTAAACTGTAACCCTAACACTTACCCTAACCATAACCCAAACCTAAACCCAAACCCTAACCCTAATCCTATCCCTAACCCTAACCCTAATCCTAGTCCTAATCCTAATCCTAACCCTAACCCTAACCCTAACCTTAACCCTTACCCAAACCCAAACTCTAAACCTAACTCTAATCGGAACCCTAACCCTAACCCTAACCCTAACGCTAACCCTAAACATAACCCTAACCCTTACCGTAAAGCTAAACCTAACCATAACCCTAACCCTAACACTAAACCTAACCAAACCTAAACCCTAACCCAAACCCTAATCCTAACCCTAATCCTAACACTAAACCTAACCGAAAACCTAAACCCTAAACCTAATCCTAACCCTAACCCTAACCCTAAAACAAAACCTAACCCTAAACGTAACTTTAACCCAAACCCTAACCCTAACCCTAAACCAAACCCTAATCTTAACACAAACCCTAACCCTAATCCTAACCCTAACCGTAACCCTAACTCAAACGTTAACCCTAACCCTAACCCTAACCCAAAACCTAACCCTAACCCTAACTCTAACCCAAACCCAAACCCTAACCCTAACCCTAATCCTAAAACTAATGCTAACCCTAAACCTAACCCTAACCCTAGTCATAACCCTAACCCTAACCCAAACCCTAACACTAACCCTAACCCTAATCCTAAAACAAACCCTAAACCCAACCCTACCCTTAACCTAACCCTAACCCTAACTGAAACACTAATCCTAAACCTAACCCTAACCCTAATGCTAAAACTAAACCTAATTCAAACTCAAACCCTAACCCTAATCCTAACCCGAACCCAAACCCTAACCCTAACCCTAAACCTAACCCAAAATATAACCCAAACCGCAACCCTAACCCTAACCCTAAACCTAACCCTAAACCCTAACCCTAACACTTACCCTAACCATAACCCAAACCTAAACCCAAACCCTAAGCCTAATCCTAACCCTAACCCTAACACTAATCCTAGTCCTAACCCTAACCCTAACCCTAACCGTAACCCTAACACTAACCTTAACCCTTACCCAAACCCAAACTCTAAACCTCACTCTAATCGAAACCCTAACCCTAACCCTAATTCTAACCCTAACCCTAACAATAACCCTAATCCAACACCTCACCCTAACCCTAACTCTAACCCAAACCCTAACTTAAACCTAATTCTAAACCAAACCCAAACCCTAAGCCTAACCCTAAATCTAACCCAAACCCTAAACGAACCCTAAACCTAACCCTAACTGAAACCCTCACTCTAACACTAACCCAAACAGTAACCCTAACCCTAACACAAACCCTAACCCAAATAATAATCCTAATCCTAACCCTAACACTAACCCTCATCCTTATCCTAACCCTAACCCTAACCCTAACCCTAACCCTAACCCTAACCCAAACCCTAACCCTAACCCTCATCCTAACCCTAATGCTAACCCTAAACCTAACCCTAACACTAACCCTAGTCCTAACCCTAACCCTAACCCAAACCCTTACACTAACCC
>JAJHUQ010000036.1:402500-407500 GCA_035773235.1 Eospalax fontanierii | reverse complement strand
TAACCCTAACCCTATCCCAAACCCTAACACTAACCCTAACCCTAACCCTAACCCTAACCCTAAATCAAACCCTAATCCTAACCCTAATCCTAACCGTAACCCTAACCCAAACCCTAACCCTAACCCTAACCCTAACCTTAACCCTAACCCTAACCCAAACCATAACCCTAACCCTAATCTTAACCCTAATGCTAACCCTAAACCTAACCCTAACACTAACCCTAGTACTAACCCTAACCCTAACCCAAACCCTAACACTAACCCTAACCCTAACCCTATCCCTAAGTCAAACACTAAACCTAACCCTAACCCTAACTTTAACCCTAACCCTAACCCTAACTGAAACACTAATCCTAAACCTAACCCTAACCCTAATGCTAACCGTAATCCTAATTCAAACTCAAACCGTAACCCTAATCCTAACCCGAACCCAAACCCTAACCCTAACCCTAAACCTAGCCCAAAACATAACCGAAACTGAAACCCTAACCCTAACCCTAACCCTAACCCTACACTGTAACCCTAACACTTACCCTAACCATAACCCAAACCTAAACCCAAACCCTAACCCTAATCCTATCCCTAACCCTAACCCTAATCCTAGTCCTAATCCTAATCCTAACCCTAACCCTAACCCTAACCTTAACCCTTACCCAAACCCAAACTCTAAACCTAACTCTAATCGGAACCCTAACCCTAACCCTAAACCTAACGCTAACCCTAAACGTAACCCTAACCCTTACCGTAAAGCTAAACCTAACCATAAACCTAAGCCTAACACTAAACCTAACCAAACCTAAACCCTAACCCAAACCCTAATCCTAACCCTAATCCTAACACTAAACCTAACCGAAAACCTAAACCCTAAACCTAATCCTAACCCTAACCCTAACCCTAAAACAAAACCTAACCCTAAACGTAACTTTAACCCAAACCCTAACCCTAACCCTAAACCAAACCCTAATCTTAACACAAACCCTAACCCTAATCCTAACCCTAACCGTAACGTAACTCAAACGTTAACCCTAACCCTAACCCTAACCCAAACCCTAACCCTAACTGAAATACTTAACCTAAACCTAACCCTAACCCGAATGCTAACCCTAAACCTAATTCAAACTCAAACCCTAACCCTAATCCTAACCCTAAACCTAAACTTAACACTTACCCAAACCCAAACTCTAAACATAACTCTAATCGGAACCCTAACCCTAACCCTAATCCTAACCCTAACCCTAACCATAACCCTAATCCAACACCTCACCCTAACCCTAACTCTAACCCAAAGCCTAACCTAACCCTAACTCTAAACCAAACCCAAACCGTAACCCTAACCCTAACTCTAACCCTAACCCAAACGCTAACCGTAACCCTAACCCTAACCCAAACCCTAACGCTAACCCAAACACTAACCCTAATCCTAACCCTAACCCTAACCCAAACCCTAACACTAACCATAACCCTAACCCTAAACCTAACCCTAACTCAAACCCTATCCCTAACCCTAACCCTAACTCGAACCCAAACCCTAACCCTAACCCTAATCCTAACCCAAAACCTAAACCAAACCCTAACACTACCCCTAAACCAAACCCTAAATTTAACCCTAACACTAAACCTAATCAAACTCTAACCCTAACCCTAACACAAACCCTAACGCTAACCCTAATTCTAAATGAAACCCAAACCCTAACACTAACCCTAACCCAAACCCTAACGATAACCCTAAACCTAAACCTATCCCCTAACCCTAACCTAACCCTAACCCTAAACCTAACTGAAACACTAATCCTAAACCTAACCCTAACCCTAATGCTAACCCTAAACCTAATTCAAACTAAAACCCTAACCCTAATCCTAACCCGAACCCAAACCCTAACCCTAACCCTAAACCTAACCCAAAACATAACCCAAACTGAAACCCTAACCCTAACCCTATCCCTAACCCTAACCCTAAACACTAACCCTAACCCTAACCCTAACCCTAACCCTCATCCTTATCCAAACCCTAACCCTAACCCAAATTCTAACACTAACCGTAACCCTAACCCAAAACCTAACCCTAACCCTAACCATAATCTTAACACTAACCCTAACCCCAACACTAACCCAGATTCAAACCTAACCCTAACCCAAACCCTAACCCTAAACCTAACCCTAACCCAAACCCTAACTCTAACCCTAATCCTAACCCTAATGCTAACCCTAAACCTATCTCAAACTCAAACCCTAACCCCAAGCCTAACCCTAACCCAAACCCTAACCCTAACACTAACCCTAACCCTAACACTAACTAAAACCCTATCACTAACCCAACCCGAACGCAAACCCTAACCCTAACCCGAAACTTAACCGAAAACCTAAAACTAACCATAATCCTAAACCAAACCCTAACCCTAACACTAACTCTAACCCTAACCCTAACCCTAACCCTAACCCACACGCTAACCCTAACCCTAACCCAAAACCTAAACCTAACCCTAAACCTAATCCTAACCGTAACCCAATCCCTAACCCTAACCCTAAACCTAAACTTAACCCCTAACCCCTAACCCCAAACCCTAACCCAAACCCTAACCCTAACCCTAACCCTAACCCTAACCTTAAACCTAAACCTAGTCCTAACCCTAACCCTAACCCTAAGCCTAACCCTAAACCTAACCTTAACCCTTACCCAAACCCAAACTCTAAACCTAACTCTAATCGGAACCCTAACCGTAACCCTAATCCTAACCCTATCCCTAACCATAACCCTAATCCAACACCTCACCCTAACCCTAACTCTATCCCAAACCCTAACCTAACCCTAACTCTAAACCAAACCCAAACCCTAACACTAACCCTAACTCTAACCCAAACCCTAACCTAACCCTAAACCTAACTCTACCTCAAACCCTAACTCTAACACTAACCCAAACACTAACCCTAACCCTAACTCAACCATAACCCAAATAATAACCCTAATCCTAAACCTACCCCTAACCCTAGTCCTTATCCTTACCCTAACCCTAATTCTAACCCTAACCCTAACCCTAATTCTAACTCTAACCCTAACCCTGACCCAAAACCTAATCCTAAACCTAACCCTAAACTTAATCTTAACACTAACCCTAACCCCAACACTAACCCAGATTCAAACCTAACCCTAACCCAAACCCTAACCCTAACCCTAAACCTAACCCAAAACCTAACCCTAACCCTAATCCTAACCCTAATGATAACCCTAAACCTAACTCAAACACAAACCCTAACCCTAAGCCTAACCCTAAACTTAACCCTAACCCTAACCCTAACCCTAACCCTAATCCTAACCGTAACCCTAACCCAAACCCTAACCCTAACCCTAACCCTAACCCTAACCCAAACCATAACCCTAACCCTAATCTTAACCCTAATGCTAACCCTAAACCTAACCCTAACACTAACCCTAGTACTAACACTAACCCTAACCCTAACCCTAACCCTAATCCTAACCGTAACCCTAACCCAAACCCTAACCCTAACCCTAAACCTAACCCTAACCCTAACCCAAACCATAACCCTAACCCTAATCTTAACCCTAATGCTAACCCTAAACCTAACCCTAACACTAACCCTAGTACTAACCCTAACCCTATCCCAAACCCTAACACTAACCCTAACCCTAACCCTAACCCTAACCCTAAATCAAACCCTAATCCTAACCCTAATCCTAACCGTAACCCTAACCCAAACCCTAACCCTAACCCTAACCCTAACCTTAACCCTAACCCTAACCCAAACCATAACCCTAACCCTAATCTTAACCCTAATGCTAACCCTAAACCTAACCCTAACACTAACCCTAGTACTAACCCTAACCCTAACCCAAACCCTAACACTAACCCTAACCCTAACCCTAACCCTAAATCAAACACTAAACCTAACCCTAACCCTAACTTTAACCCTAACCCTAACCCTAACTGAAACACTAATCCTAAACCTAACCCTAACCCTAATGCTAACCGTAATCCTAATTCAAACTCAAACCGTAACCCTAATCCTAACCCGAACCCAAACCCTCACCCTAACCCTAAACCTACCCCAAAACATAACCGAAACTGAAACCCTAACCCTAACCCTAACCCTAACCCTAAACTGTAACCCTAACACTTACCCTAACCATAACCCAAACCTAAACCCAAACCCTAACCCTAATCCTATCCCTAACCCTAACCCTAATCCTAGTCCTAATCCTAATCCTAACCCTAACCCTAACCCTAACCTTAACCCTTACCCAAACCCAAACTCTAAACCTAACTCTAATCGGAACCCTAACCCTAACCCTAACCCTAACGCTAACCCTAAACATAACCCTAACCCTTACCGTAAAGCTAAACCTAACCATAACCCTAACCCTAACACTAAACCTAACCAAACCTAAACCCTAACCCAAACCCTAATCCTAACCCTAATCCTAACACTAAACCTAACCGAAAACCTAAACCCTAAACCTAATCCTAACCCTAACCCTAACCCTAAAACAAAACCTAACCCTAAACGTAACTTTAACCCAAACCCTAACCCTAACCCTAAACCAAACCCTAATCTTAACACAAACCCTAACCCTAATCCTAACCCTAACCGTAACCCTAACTCAAACGTTAACCCTAACCCTAACCCTAACCCAAAACCTAACCCTAACCCTAACTCTAACCCAAACCCAAACCCTAACCCTAACCCTAATCCTAAAACTAATGCTAACCCTAAACCTAACCCTAACCCTAGTCATAACCCTAACCCTAACCCAAACCCTAACACTAACCCTAACCCTAATCCTAAATCAAACCCTAAACCTAACCCTAACCTTAACCTAACCCTAACCCTAACTGAAACACTAATCCTAAACCTAACCCTAACCCTAATGCTAAAACTAAACCTAATTCAAACTCAAACCCTAACCCTAATCCTAACCCGAACCCAAACCCTAACCCTAACCCTAAACCTAACCCAAAATATAACCCAAACCGCAACCCTAACCC